>JZKD02S2040470.1:222165-264927 GCA_000966675.3 Picea glauca
TTGAACATTTAAGTGGGGTAAAAGGAGGTTGCCCCCTCGAAGAGGCTCATTATCTGAAATTATCTCTTTTTCAAGGCGTTGAGTACTTTTTCTGAGGTTTTTCTATGCTATATTGATATTTGGTTCCTAACATCCTACAAGGAACCTTCCTTCAATAAATGGTGCGCCCCCCTTGCTAGAAACCCCCAATGGTGCACCCTCCTTCTCTTCCTATGCCTGTGGCTAGTGTAGAACCCTCCTACACTGAGTAGATATGGAACTAGAATGGTGTGGGAGAGTATTGCATCTTCGAGACCAAGCTTGGGACAATCTAGGTGGAATCTTTCACCACCAAATCGTCCTCTAGAGTTTGTTAAGTCAAAACCCTCAAAACCCCCAAGAGATGGGCCCTCTAGCTAGAAGCCAGATATCAAAATGATAGACATACATGAATGAATGAGTAGAGGCCCTTGCCTTTACTTTATACATTTTTCCACCTTTTCCCTCCAAAGTGAATTTCATTTTAATATTTAATTAATTAATTAAATCACTTTAATTAATTAATTAACCTTTTTACCTCTGAAAAACACCTTATCTCTCCTTGTGGCTTCCCTGGCCACTGAAATTCACTTCTCGTCATCATATACTGTAGTTTTGTTCCTCTCAATTCCAATGAGCTATTACACTGAGAGGTTCCTCCAAGTATAGTGCCTAAAATGACCTCTTTAGTGAATTTAATTGACTTATAGCCAAAAATACTCAAAACCATGGAAATCGTCGGAATGCCACGGAACCAAAGCCAATTTGTGCAAAATGGCTGATAATGATGAAATAGGATGAATAATGCAAGTTGGACCCCACAATTCCTCTCAATAACCCCTGTACTCTCTATAACATCCATTTGGCTACTCTGGTCATCATAAACCTCTACACTGTGATGATGTCCCAAAGTGGGGACATTATAGTCCTCCCTGCTAGAAAATTGCTTGTCCTCAAGAAATAACCAAATCTCCTCAAATAAAATACTAGGATCCCATGTGAACCTATGGGATACACAGTAGAACCCATCCAAAGATGAACAATCATACACTCTGGCCCCTAGTTCCCATGTCAAGTCATGAACTGCTAGACCCTGGGAAGCATAACCTTGAAATATACCAACTTCGGGAGTATCCTACATATGACACATGGTCTTGTCTTGGAATGACTCCATCCTCCAAGTCTCTACCAAGATCCATACAGCCTCCATCAACTACACATGTTGATGCTAGAATGAGGTGTTACAAGACAACTTCCCCCGCAAGCGTTGCGCTCCTCTCAACACTAAAGATCAATGGAAAGTTAGAACAACTTCCCACTGCAAAGGTCCACTTGCCTTTGTTAGTCATTGAAATTCCCAACCCTGCAATCCCTAGGTCCCATGCAAATCTCTGTCAAAGATCACCATTTTGGCCCTGCACTACACTAACCATGACTGTATGTCCCCTGCATACATACTGGACACTCCTCTCTTGGATCCTCGAAATGAAATACCTATGACCACGGGACCTTCTGTCTAGAAATTGTCTCTATAAAGACACCTATGTAAAAGAAGTACTTGTCCAACCATATCCATGCCCGATCATAATGATCAAGATGGAGAAATTGCCTCACTCCATAGGGTAAGTCCCTCCAGGCCCACTCCAAACCAACCAAAGGTAGAGTATGTGGCTCTCTGGTGCTACCTGGTTCATCAGGTAGTGGAACATCCTACTAACAAAATGAACTCTTAGATCTCATGGAAAACTTGGAAGTTTATCACTTCCAGTCTCCGCTGGCTACTCTTGTGTTAGAATGATCAATACCGAAAGTCCCCCATGCTCATCCTCATGAGTATCTGTATCTGTGTTGACCTCTGAGCTATCTGCTATCATCTATCCTATGATTCTCATCATCACACACAAAGCCTCAATTGTCTGCCCATTATGACCCACCTCTATCCTGGTGTATGTCATAAAGGCACTCATGTCTAGTGGTTTCGGCCTAATCACTCTCCATGTCTCATCTCCCATGCAACTATTGATACTGTGAAGGTGATCTCTCATAGCTATGGGATACTGCAAAGGAGAGCCATCTACAAGATCCCTGAAGTGTGTCTCCTCCTTGCACATCAATACACCTCTGGATCTCACTGTAAACCTTTGTATGTCTCTGTGAGTCATCATTCACCGCTGTATTATCATGCATACTTAGGTAGTCCCCTGTATATCCCTGCAACATCATGGATCCTAGGTGTACTACTAGATCAACCTCTACATGAAGGTCAATCCCTCTCGGGACACAAATGGAAGTATCATCAAAACTGCCCCTGGCTCTGGAGCCCCCATGTGTAGGTGAATGTCTGATTGTCTCAAAGATCCTCTCATGTGCCCATGGATTGCAACTCTCCATACTCATCAGTGATCCTGTGCACACCTCAGGCTCCTCCATCAATTGGTACTCCTCTGCTAGACCACCAACATCATCCAGTGATGTGACTGAATGATGTATATGGGTGTCTACCAAGATAGGTGAAGTGGATCTCTAACGAATCTCCTCAAGGAGCTCCTCTGATCTAGACTCTGATTCTTGAAGGGTTGTCTGTGTGCCTCTCAAGAATCCTTGAGTTCTCTCCAACTCCTAAGTAAGTCGAACCACCTCCAACTCCTGCTCCCTCAAGGCTCTATGATACATCTCGCTAATCCCCAGTAGGTAGTCCCTATCTTCCAACAACTGCTGGAAGTCAGACCTCATCATAGACATTCTCTCTAAGAGAGTATGAAAGTCATCTATGGAAAATGCCTCATCTAAACTATCATGTGCCATTAATTCCCTCCAGCAACAATCAGCCATCAATGCATGCATATCATCAATGCGTTTGGTAGCTGCCATGATCATATCCTCACTGACTCTCAATTGTCTTGTCAAGTAGTGTGACTCATGATCATAGTCATGCTGAGGTGCAACTCATATCCCTCACTGCTAGTGTCAACTCTGCAATCCCCAAAAACACTGTCTTCATAAGATAACGTGATGAATTTTACACTATCTACTGAGCCGTTGGGTGCTCATGTATGTCACTGCACCCCATCACTAGGTTCTATCTCCCTCTGAATCATATTGTATCCTATGTGAGAAGTCATATCCTCCTGTGCACTCACCTTGCTACTATTATTTGCATTTGGATCCCATGTAGATGTGTCCAGAAACGTGCTATGGTCTTCCTGACCAATAAAGAGTGCATCCTCATCAGTGCAAGCCGATCCTGGAAGTAAGTGCTCCATCAACCTGTCAGCGTCCACAACTTTCTCAACTAATGGAGTCTCCAAAAACTGTGACTCAATCTCCTGATCATGATCTGTATGTGTAAGGTCAACTATCTATACGTCCTATATCTCCTCCTGGATCGGTGGATCTACATGTATATGGTGTGCATCTGTCATACAAGGCTCCTAAATAATATATAACATGCCACTAATATCCTCTTGTGATGTGGCTATCATGGATGTCTGAAAATACGACAGATGTGTCATGGCCACCATAGGAGGTTGGTCATATGTAGGTGCTAACACGTGTGAGTCCTCACTAGTTCCATCGCTCTATTGGGGTGTAATGTCATCAACACCATGTGATATGTGTGCTAAAGTACTGGTGCTATCATCCTGTCCACTCGACTTTCTATCTACTATACAAGGGTCACTATCCTCCTCAAGCATGCTAAAATCATCATCCTCTGTGCAAGAGTCACTATCACTAGTCCCTATGCAATAGTCACTCTCATCATTGGACTGCTCCAGATAAGCATCAATAGATCCATCCTCACATGATTCATCATCACTTTCATAGTGCACCTCAATAATATTCTTTCCCTTACCCATACACCTATGATCTGGTTCACAAGGCACCTTGCAACTGGAGCAAAGTTGCATGCTCCTAATGGTTGTGGGGTTTCTAATGGGTGTGGGGTTCCTTTAGAAGGCTACTCTGATTTCCTTCCTTTCCTGGAGCCAACATGCAATCTTCTTTTTTCTCCAAAGAGGATTTTTATAGGATAGGAACCATTGGAATGCTATTAGCCCTTTGAAATTATTGATGGTTTCATATTTCCTCTCACGCTCCTCAATCTTGTTAACAATATCCATCTCTTCTTATGGAAGACACTTCTATGGCTCTGTATGCATGTGCTAATTCCCACTAGCTGGCAGGAATCTAAGCTCTGATACCACTGTAATGTTCCCAAGCCAATATGCAAGGAACATCATGGTTTTGGGTGTCTTTTAAAAACTTTTTCTGGTTGTGGTATTTTGTCAAACACTTTGCTCACAGTTACGCTTAAGGTTTTACTGAAGTGTTTATATGTGTGTTTGCAGAAATAAACAAGAATATATAATCATGGAATATACGTCAACTATATGCAATATAATAGACAAGCCAAAACATCTCAAATCTATTTTTACTCATAAATAGAAGAACCTGCTCAAATGAGAAGGCTAATTTGGAATGCTCAATATATGGCTCCAATAAAAAAGATAGAAGCTGCTACAAAATTCTCCAATAGAAGATACTATAAGCCTTCGAAGGCCGAATACTCATTGAATACCAATGCAAGAGTAGATCTGGGCCATAAGAAATGCTAACCCCCCAAGCTGGAAGATGCCACGCCTCGCTGAAACCCTGAAGACCCTCAATAATTCAACCCTAATATCAAATACCTCCAAATGTTATGTTGAATATGGAAAAGTGTAGATCGGGATGAGTAGAATCCCCTCCTGAAATCTCAGACCGAAATACCAAGGGAAACTCCTCCAAATGTTGAATCCTCCAATGGAGTTGCACCCTCCTAAAAATGTCAAACCCTATAATTTCAGCCTTGATGAAGGAGACCTCCAAATGATATGTTGAATATTCCTAAATATAGATCGGGATGAGTAGAATCCCATCCTGAAATCTCAAACTGAAATACCAAGGGAAACTCCTCCAAATGTTGAATCCTCCAATGGAGTTGCACCCTCCTAAAACTGCCAAACCCTAGAATTTCGGCCCTGATGAAGGAGGTCTTCAAATGCCCCGAAACTTGCTATAAAGATAGATCAGGACACTGGAAGTCACTAGGTGAAGTCTCAGGGTTAGATCTGATGTATAACCTCCTCAAGCGGAATAGATATGGATCTCCAAAATGTCCTCCTTCTCTCCAATTCGTCCCAATGTTCTAGGAAATAATCTGTACCATAGAACTCTCTCAACAGGCACTAGAAATCATGGCCAAGGCCCTACAAGTAAAACCCAAGTGCTCAAATCTCCAAGGGTTTCCTCAAACTCTTGCAACGAACCTTCCTTAAATAAATGGTGTGCCCCCTTGCTAGAAACCCCCAATGGTGCGCCCTCCTTCTCTTCTTGTGCCTGTGGCTAGTGTAGAACCCTCCTACACTGAGTAGATTTGGAACTAGAATGGTGTGGGAGAGTATTTCATCTCCAAGACCAAGCTTGGGACAAGCTAGGTCGAATCTTTCACCACCGAATCGTCCTCTAGGGTTTGTTAAGTCAAAACCCTCAAAACCCCCAAGAGATGGGCCCTCTAGCTAGAAGCCATATATCAAAATGATAGACATACATTAATGAATGAGTAGAGGCCCTTGCCTTTCCTTTATACTTTTTTCTCACCTTGTCCCTCCAAAGTGACTTTCATTTTATTAATATTTAATTAATTAATTAACCTTTTACTTTTGAAAAACACATTAAGATGCAAGGAACATCACAATTTTGGGTGTATTTTAAAAACTTTTTCTGGTTGTGGTATTTTGATAAACACTTTACTTACAATTATGCTTAGGGTTTTACTAATGTGTTTATATGTGTGTTTGCAGCAATAAACAAAAATATATAATCATGGAACATACCTCAACCATATGCAATATGATAATATGCTTTTATTCATAAATAGAAGAACCTGCTACAATTGTAAATGTGTTGAACTTGCACAGAATAGATCTAGCTAAACAATAATACACACATTTGCAGAGAGAATTTGAGAAAGAAGAAGAAGGAGAGAAAGAATGAAAGAATTCTCATTAACTGTGTTCCACACTCAAAGAGTGAATAATTTTCAATAGATATAGGATACATGAGTAACTAATGAGCCATACTGGTTGTATAGAGTGATCTGGGCACACACCAATAGTTACGAGAGTGAACTGCCACTTAGTCTAGTCTCTCAGGCAGTTACGGGAGTGAATTGCCACCTAGTTGAGTAAACTAGTCAACTAGTCTTCAGTTAATTGACTAAACAGAGAGTAGTGAGGAGTTAACTCATGGAATCAAGGATAATGCACTAGTTTGGTGATGATCCTAAGGCAAGGATGAATTAGCATGGTGATGATCCCAATGTTGCATGGTGATAAAACCAATGCAACATCTAAACTCAACTCAACTAGTCAAACTGAAGTGTCAACTGAAAGAGAATATTCTCCAAGTGGAATATTCTCTCCTAAAATATAGGAGACTAGATAATGACTAATTATGACTAATAAACAAGGAAAAACCTTAGGAAAAAGAAATCCTAGGTGTGTGTGAAGTAACTCCAACAACAATGAGAAGGTCGATCTGTAATGCTCAAAAGATGGATCCAATAAAGAAAATAGAAGATGCTACAAAATGCTCCAACAGAAGATACTATAAGCCTCCGAAGGCCGAATACTCATTGAATACCAATGCAAGAGTAGATCTGGGCCGTAAAAAATGCTAATCCCCCAAGATGGAAGATGGCATGCCCTGCTAAAACCCTGAAGAGCCTCAATAATTCATCCCTACTGTCAAAGACCTCCAAATGCTATGCTGAAGATGCTGAACTGTAGATCGGGATGAGTAGACTCCCCTCCTAAAATCTCAAACCGAAATACCAAGGGAAACTCCTCCAAATGTTGAATCCTCCAATGCAGTTGCACCCTCCTAAAACTTTCAAACCCTATTATTTCGACCCTGGTGAAGGAGAAATCCAAATGATTTGTTGAAGATGCTAAACTGTAGATCGGGATGAGTAGAATCCCCTCCTAAAATCTCAAACTGAAATACCAAGGAAAACTCCTCCAAATGTTGAATCCTCAAACGAAATAGATCTGGATCTCCAAAATGTCCTCCTCTCAAATTTGTCCCAATGCTCTAGGAAATAATCTGTACCATAGAACTCTCTTAAGATGCACTATAAATCATGGACAAGGCCTTGCAAGTAAAACCCAAATGCTCAAATCTCCAAGGGATCCCTCAAACTCCTACAATGAACCTTCCTTCAATAAATGGTGCACCCCCCTTGCTGGAAACCCTCAATGGTGCACACTCCTTCTCTTCTTGTTCTTGTGGCTAGTGTAGAACCCTCCCACACTGAGTATATTTAGAAATAGAATGGTGTGGGAGAGTATTTCATCTCTGAGACCAAGCTTGGAACAAGCTAGGTGGAATCTTTCACCACCGAAACGTCCTCTAGGGTTTGTTAAGTCAAAACCCTCAAAACCCCCAAGAGATGGGCCCTCTAGGATTCTAGCTAGAAGCTAGATATCAAAATGATAGACATAAATGAATGAATGAGTAGAGGCCCTTGCCTTTCCTTTATACTTTTTTCTCACCTTGTCCCTCCAAACTGACTTTCATTTTATTAATAATTAATTAATTAATTAATTAACCTTTTTACCTCTAAAAAACACCTTATCTCTCCTTGTGGCTACCCTGGCCATTGAAATTCACTTCTCTTCATCCTATCCTGTAGTTTTGTTCCTCCCGATTCTAATGCGCTATTACACTGAGAGGTTCCTCCAAGTATAGTGCCCAAAATGACCTTTTAAGTGAATTTAATTGACTTATAGCCAAAACTACTCTAAACCTTTGAAATCGTTGGAATGCCATGGAACCAAAGACAATCTATGTGGAATGGTTCATAATGATGAAATAGTAAGGCAATATGGACCCCACAATGCCTCTCAATAACCCCTGTACTCGCTATAACATCCATATAGATACTCTAGTCATCATAAACCTCGGTATTGTGATGATGTCCTAAAGTGGGGACATTATATATACTTCTTCCTCAATCTCTCCATTTAGAAAGGTTGTGTTCACTTTCATATAATATAGTCTCCAACCCATGGATGTTGCAAGGGAAATAATCGTTCAGATAGAAGTGTATTGAGCAATAGGAGCAAATGTCTCCTCATAATCTATTCCCTCCAACTAAGAGAATCCTCTAGAAAAAAATATCATTGTGTGCTTCTCGATGCTTATGTTAGCTATGTGTTTGATCTTATATATCCACCTGGAAGTCACTACAAACTTCCCCTCGGATCTCAGAACAATATCCCACACATTTCTTCATGTTGGAACAATACTCCTCCATCATGGAATCTCTCCATATTGGCCTACTAGATGCCTCCACATAATAGGAAGGCTCATAATCAATGATGTATCTCATAGTTGCGGCATATAAAAAATATCTCTAAGGTCTCTTTCTCTCTCAGCTGGTACCACGAGGAGATGCATTTCCTTCTACCTCCTACAGAGTTCGATGATCCGATGTAGGTCTCTTTCGACCTACTACGATATCTCTGGAAACATCAACTGGAGCTACAAGATCAACGAGATCAATTGGATCAATAGGATCAAATGTCTCCCTATTGAATTGTTGGAGGGTGAGGGGGAGAAGGCACCATCTCTTCCTATCTCTCACTATCAATATTCATGTGAGATCCTCTAGATATCTTGAAGGATACCTCTTCCTCAAATCTATCATCTCTTCTCACCTTAATCTGTCTCTGACCAAGGATGTAGATCTAGTATGCCTTTGAAGACATGTTATACCCCAGAAATGTACCCTTTATTCTTGAAGGGTCTAGCTTGGTCCTTTTCTCCTTGGGTACATGAATGTATACTAGACACCCAAATATCCTAAAGTGTCCAACCACAAGATTTAATCATGAACTGTGTCCATACTTGACATCTCATGGTTTCCTCGTGGAACACATGTCTAAGACATATCAAGGTTCACTCGTGGAACCGATGTCTTCTCTAGGACACATTGAGGTTCCCTCATGGATCCAATGTCCCCCAAGACATATCGATGTTTCCTCGTGAAACCAATGTCTTGGTTCCTTCATTTGACCATCTGAGGCACGTTAGTATGAAGTCCACATTCTCCCCTACTAGTCCACAGAGGACCCTCTAGGGAGAATGTCTCACGATGTTGCATAAAAAATCAACACATTGACACAAGCTTCATGTGATATCGAATAAGAGGGTTTGTCATTTCTTCCCACTTCAAAGGAAATCTACAATGATCACATTAATTTTCCAATTCGAGGAAGTTTAATTGACCACCTCTAAACCTTGTAGAAAACAAGAGGAATTCTAAGATATAGATGTGCTACAACAACGATCTAATGGTTTCGTCATAAATCTCATGTGGCTTATTTTCACTGCTCAACCTTACACTCATTTTTCATAGGAAAAAACTGCCTCCACATGTAATAAATATATTGTCCTATTGAAAATTTACTTTCTGTAGTGAAGAAAATGCAGAGTAAATGAGTCAGTGTATTAACTCTTAGAACTTTGAAATTCTATCTCCCTCGAAACAAAGATTCCATTCATTTTGTTAAAAATGGCATTTATATGCACCTCATGAACACAGAGCTTCTTGATCTTGGACATAAAAAAAAAGAACTTCAGGCTGAATACTGGAGAGTTATTTCTACACAACTCCAACCTTCTCTACAGGCAAAGGAAGAACTATAATTGTATTGGGGAGCTTGCACCCATAACTTCCTTCAAGATGAGCAATGTTGTGTATGCTTTCAACCCATTCTGGGACTATAGAACTGGCTTGTCATGAAAAATACCCTCTTAAACCCAATGCTTATAAAAATGTTATTGTAATCATTATATATTAAAAGAAAGGCAACGATTATTTTTCTCTAATATATCCCCCTTCCTCTTTATGTTTTTTGGTGGATCCTCCTACATTGCATAATGAATCGATATTTCATTTCTAAAATCCAATCTCATTATTAAAATCCAGTTGTGTGGTATTAACACCCACACTAGAGACATCCTTAGTAGTAAACACAAATTCCAACAATGGAATATACATAAAAAAAAAAGTTACAATGAAAATTCCAGGATGGCTCTTTTAAAACTAATTTTAGGATTAGTCACATTCCTTGTCTTCCATGGACTATATATCTGAAAGTATTGTGAACCATAAAATGAATTTTGTAACACCTATACTATGAGATGTATCCTAAGTCTCGAAAAAATTTCATTATCTGAAACCTCCCAAAAACAAAGTTATAGAGAAAATACCAATATGATTCATTTAAAATTGAATTTATGATGAGTCAAGAACCCTATCTTCCATAGGCTATACATCCAAAATTAGAATGAACCATAACTAGAAATTTTTAGCATATGTCCCTTGATATGTCTTCTAAGTAAGCTCCAAAATTTTCTATTAGAATGGACCCCAAAAAAAAGGTATAACAAAAATGCTAAGATGACTCGCTTGAAGAACAAAAACCCTTGGATCAATTCTCTAATACCAAATGTTATGATTCAACACCTTAAAAATGACAAAAAATTAATGAATACAGTCCACTTTGAGGGGGAAACTTCCATTTACAATATATCCAATTCAATGTACCATATGAGATAAGATGAGATGCTCCTAAGACTATATATATATATATATATATATATATGAGACAAATGATACAATTATAATGAAAGGGTGCAATGAAGGGTTCTAGAATACATACAAATATAACACTTTAAATGTATTAATTCAATATATATGGCTTAATAAGGGGTTTCATGCATAACATGGGGCTTTGACTATGGATTAAGATATGAAGATAAATTGCAATAGTCAAAGAACAATATTTCTGGTAAAGAACCCAACATACCATTCCAGGATGAAGCATATTGATGTAGAATACCATTTTGTGAGACAAATGGTGGAAAGAAAGAAGGTGTTGTTGGATAAGGTAGACACTTTCGAAAACATAGAAGACTGTTTAACTAAGTCTGTGAGTGATGTGGAGTTCTCACAATGTAGAGAGGCAATGGCATTCCTACCTTGGGTTAGTGAACATATGTTCATGTTCTCCTATATCAACAAAGAAAACAACAAGTGGGATAATTTTGGGTTGTTATATTCTTTGCATTGAAAGAACAATCAACCGAATGGCTAGTTGAGGTGGATCAACTAGGTGATAAGTCGACCGCCGAGTTAAGTCGAGGTCGAAGTGATCAAACGAGAAGTAGAATTCAAAAGGTTATCTAATAAGAGGTCAACATTAGGTTGAGTGGAAACTGACAGAAGAACGAATGGAGGTTGACTGGTAAACTGATTGAAGTCAACTGTAATAGAATATTGAGATTCAGGAGATTGCAACCAATCATCTGCATGGATATACAATTGTTTTTGGGTGCCATGATTTAGGGTTTTTCATGCTCTAAAGCCTATAAATAAGGTGTGTTGTAACTATATTAATATTGATGAATCCTTTAAGAGGATGTTGTTGGCCATGTAGATGCAAGCCAAATTTGTTGTAGGGTTGTTTTTGTGTAAATCAAGAGAGTATGATGACAATTGTGTCTTAGGTGTAGACCAAGGTTACTCATGCAACTATTTATTCATTGAATGAATAAGACAACAAGGAGGAAGAGACTCAAAGAATGTTGGTTTTCCTTGTTTTGGGTTTCCAGGGTAAAATATCAATGTACTATGTGTGATTGTCAATTATTTCTTTTTAAATATGTCTTCTCTTTTCTGGTTGGTTTAATGCGAGTCTTTATTTCTCATCTCATTTGACCAAGATCCGCACTATATGGGAACCTTATTATGATTATTGGAAACAAGGATGATACATGTCGACTTTGTATTGGAAACAAAATCATAGTGAAGCATTGATACCCCATCTGCTAGATTGTGAATTTTTACAAACAACTCAAAGGCACCAAGCTTTTTAGTAGGATTAATCTTAAGTCAAGATATCACTAGGTGTTAATCGAGCCAATTGATGTGCAAAAGATAGCCTTCAATTCTAAAGAAGGTCTCTTGGAGTTGTTGATCATGCCTTTGAGATAGACTAATGCATCAACAATGTTCATATGGATATGGATGATGGGCAACCTTATATAGTCATTCACCAATTCTTTCGTAATTATATATCTAAATATGTTTTCTCCATTCCCCTTTTTATAATATTTTTAAAACACACATATATAACTCTTTTAAAAAAATTTACAATATCTCTTTTATTATTATTATTAAAAAAATTCATAATAATTTTTTCAAATATAAAATATAAGTAAGTAGTATTTTGAGATTCTAAATGATATGAGGATGGAGATGTTGAGATTGTTTTGATAACATTGTTTTTACATATATAGAAAAAAAAAAGAAGTACGTGATAGAAACTAATGCGCATATTATGAGTTCAAGGTTTCCATAAATAAGTAGTATAGCCCTGCAATTTGAGATTCCAAATGATATGAAGATGGAGATGTTGAAATTGTTTTGATAACATTGTTTTTATAAATATAGGACAAAAATAAGTATGTGATAGAAACTAATATCAATTATAAAAACAAAAAAATAATATTTATTATGACAACAAAATGATAAAAAATAGAATATCCCATAATCTCTTTTTTTAATAATTTAACTATTAACTAGTTTATAAAGTTTGATGTTAAATTTACTTAATTTATTTTAATTTCATTAAACATGTTTATGGGTAATGATTAAGAATACCTGAGTTATAGGTTTAAATCTAGAGGGAAGTAGGATATGTATATTTCTCTAAATTTCAGAAATTTTTTGTCTTACAAATAAGAGGTAGGATATGTATATTCTTTGACTTTAGAGATTTCTTATCCCACAAATAAGGGAATCTCATCTGATACACCAATTATTGATGATGATGATTATTATGATTATGATTATGATTATGATTATGATTATGATTATGATTATTATTATTATTATTATTATTATTATTATTATTATTATTGAATACATTGTTTTGATAAAAATTACATATCATATTACTTTATTTTTTTCTATTTGTTTTTAGCCTAAATTTATTTTAAACTCATATTTTTAAAAAAATATAAAAAGGAAAAAAAATCAATAAAAATAATAATATAATTAATACATTTAAATAATTTTCACCTCAAAAAATGATTTGTTTGTTTGAGTATTTGATAAATTCAAGTTTTAAGATGAGTATATGTTTGTTTTATTTTTTGGAGGTGAAAATATCTATGCACCTTACCACTCTTAATGCAATAAAAGACAATTGTTTTTGAGTTTGTATATAGAAATAGTAATAGAAAGAGTGAGGATACAATTATGAAATTGTTTAGAATAAAAATATGTGATTCTTTTGAGTTTGAGTTTACCAAATTTTATACAAATATTAAAATAAATTTATATTATATTAGAAATAATATTTAGAATAAAGTTTTATTTTGATATTAGATTATTAAATTATATTTTAAATTAAAAATCTGAAAAATGATTTTATAACATTTTTATTACGGAATTAATTAAATATTATTAATATTAATAAAAATTAATTAAATTAAATGAGTTGGTTTATTTTAAATAATTAAGAGAGTAAGTATTGCCTTCTATGTTGAATTCTTAATTATTATAACAATCTTGAATTTTATTATGGATTAAGAACTTTTTTTATTATTGATTATGATGATGGTTAAAGTTCACTAAAATTGGTCTATCAAATTTTAAGAAAGGTAAGAGATTACTTGGAATATATTTTGAATTTCATATCTAATTTGGGTATAGTGAGGGCACTCTAGGAGAAAATGTTTTTCATCTTCAACCCTTTTGATGTCATAGAGGTGACATATTCTTTTATGCCATGGTGTTTTGGGGATTGTCCAATACCCACTCTCGTTGTGTAGGAATTAGTTATTATTTTAGCAATATTGATTTTCTTTTAAGCTCACCAAAAGAGCTCAGGAGAATTAGTTCTCATTTTAGCAATATTGATTTTCTTTCAATTTCATCAAAAAAGAGAGATACTTTTGATTTTCAATATTAGGGTTAACCATCTCCTTATAATATCTTACTTTTATTTTATCCTCTAATTCTTTATCAGACCTAATTAAATTTAGTTTTAACAATATTTTTAATATGCATAATAACTACTTCCAATACTACCGAGCACATTAGATTCCAATACTACCGAGCACATAAGTCTCTTGGAATTTATCTTGTCTGTTTTTTTTCCACACAAAATTATGTTTTATATTTGTATTAAATATAAACTGTTCTTTTACAAACTTATCAACAACAAGAGTTCTAAATACATTTGGGAATAACCTTTCTCACAGTTGTATCAAAACAAGCCAAAAATATCATAGGCAAGTACACAGATCCTATTACCAAAATATTTTTCAAGCTTTCCACATCAACAAAAAAAACCATAAAGTAGCACCAGTCAATC
Organism: Picea glauca; assembly: GCA_000966675.3. Classification (NCBI taxonomy): domain Eukaryota; kingdom Viridiplantae; phylum Streptophyta; class Pinopsida; order Pinales; family Pinaceae; genus Picea; species Picea glauca. Next base: position 236,679 of record JZKD02S2040470.1, read on the forward strand.
CCAAGCCAAAAGGTAGCTAGTGGTCCACTATCCTCCCACAAAACATAGAATAATCGGAAGATCAACAAAATAGGAACAGACTAATTAATATAGGTCTAAAAACATACGAGGACCTTCATTTTCCTCATCACATAGAAAGTAGACAACAATCTTCCTGGGAGCATTAAGGAGTGTTTGTTTCGATAACCTAACTGTAACTTTGTTTTCTTCCCTATACACATGAGAAAAAGTGATTTTTATGAAAAAACTTGATAATCTCATTGATATGGTCCTTGCAACATTCTAGGGCGACCACCTGAAGACGTCCCTTGCCTCTCAACCAATCAATGATAAATTTTTAATCCTCCTAAACATGGAGCTCCTAAATTGAAATCTGAGATGCCAGAGTGAGAAGGGCCCAAGCTCCCAAGAGCTCCTCTTTAGTATTTGTTCTAGGCCCACATTTGAAAATCCACTTGTAACATCTATGCTCATTGATCTTAATAATCCCACCAACTCCACTATTAAAGCCTGATGAAAGAGAAACCCTGTCAAACCAACTCATAATGCCACCCACAACAAGAGGAGGAGGTAACTGCCTACGGAAGATAACTTTTGTCTTTGAGTTACAATCCCTCAAGGCGAGTAGAGACTGGAAAGCCACCTTATGCAAACTGGGAATGCCATCTTCAAAAATAGAAAGATTCCTTTCCTTCCAAATAAACCAACAAATGACAGCCATGATGAATGGATGGGATAGATTTTGTTCTTTCCACAATTTAAAACACTCCGAAATTGTGTTTCCAGACCAAGTACCCAAAGGATTTATGGAATATTTTATCTTTTTCCGGACTGCAAGTGCGAAAGAACACTCTACAAACAAATGGTAAGTTGTCTCCTTACTCTTCCTACATAAAAGATAATAACTCGGGCCTATAAAACCTCTGCGCTGTAGAATTTTCTATGTGAGAATTTTATTCTCAGCAATTAACCACGTAAAGAGTTTTATTTTTAATGGGTAGACCCAGGACCACATCGCTTTCCTCCATCCTCCAATCACAAAGTTCCATTTCTTTTTTTTTGTGTTCACATAAACATTTTTAACGGACATTTGTCTCGGAAAATCTCCCCCCGTCCATTTAAGCTCATACATCTTCTCTACTAATTGGACACCAGTGTTAATGAGAGCGCGGCAAAAAGTTTTCCATTCAGATGAAATACATCCTTTTAATTCTAGATCATTGCTTGATAGCCAATTTGAGTAAATCATCCCCACTCGGGGCTCACATTGGGACTGGTATAAATAAAAAAACACCTTTCTTATTAAGTGTTGTGATCAAATATTCAAACAGAATAGACCCGTCCCCCAAACCCAAAATGCAGTCTTTTCCCAACAGAATTGAATCTTCTGTCCCTAGGCTCCATGCTAACCAATGTAGGAGGACGTGTAAAGAATTTAACAGATGTTTCCAAGTCTGAGAACCTTTTAGATCCACCCCAGTTATCGTACAAAGCCAACGAGCAACTGAAACAAAGGGGAACTATTTGTCTTTTAAAACACGATGACATAAGCCCTCATGCATTAATGCTCTCCATAATGTGTTGGCCACCATTTCTCCACCAAAACTAACCAATTTTCCCAACCCCCAACCCCCATGATGTTTAGGGAGAGAAATAAGTTGCCAATCACATAGGTGGGACTTCTTCTTTTTATTACTCCCAGACCAAAGGAAACTAAAGACTAACTGACGAATTCTGTGGAGGATCAAGCAAGGCAGATTTGCAAGTGCCAACCAATAGACGAGATGACTTTTGAGAACGACCTTGATTAGTACTAAGAATCCCCCAATAGATAACCATCTATTGCACTAGTGACTTATCTGATTTTCATACTTAGCAATAAGCCATTGTCAATCCTCTTTTTTGTACTTGTCAATCTTCAAAAAATAACCAAGATACCTAAAACCAACAGAAAGATCAAGGAAGTTGTAAAGAAATGTATCTTTCAAAATATCCAGTTCTTGTTGTCGCACACCATACTGAAGGAAAGAGGTTTTCTAATCATTGATCTTAAGACCAAATACACTACAGAATCTTTCCAAAACTCTTTTTATCTTCTGCCATTCTGCAATAAAAGCTTTTGTCATAATTAGGATGCCATCGACAAACAATAGATCAAGAATCTTAATTAGCCTTGAAATTTTAATGGCCATCAGTAAGCCTTCCTCTTGGCTTATTTTTAAAGCCTGACTCAATCCTTCCATAATTAAAATGAAAATCAAGGGCAATGGTGGACACCTCTGTCTAAGCCCTCTGCCACTATTAAAAAAACCAGATGGCTCACCATTGATTAAAATCGCATAGGTTGTTGAAGTAATACATCCCATAATCCACTTTGTCGTTGGCAACCCAAAGCCACATTGTAGTAAGACCAACCTGAGAAAATCCCAGCTTATACAGTCATAGGCTTTCTTCAAGTCCATCTTGAGGATTAAGGCTTGAATATTTTTATCTTTGATACTGTGAAGACACTCCTGCGCAGTCCCAATGTCGTCGATAATTTGTCTTCCTTTCAAGAAGCCAAATTGTTCCTCTGATAAAGCGTGAGACATGATCGGTCTAATATGCTTGGAAATAATTTTTGAAATGATCTTATAGCAAAGATTGCATAGAGAAATCGGTCGGAACTCCCCAAAAGTAGCAGGGCCATTAACCTTTAGGATAAAGTGCAATAAAAATCGAATTTAGAGCTCTGTTCACCTCTCCGGACTGACACGATTCCTCAAAAACACCTATCAAATATTTAGCAACTAGATCATAAAAATGCAAATAGAACTAAACAGTCCACATGTCAAGGTGAGGACTTTTGTCTTTACCAAAACCCTTTAAAACCTCTAAGACTTCCTCCTTTGTAACAGGTTTCTCTAGATGGAGAACTTCCTCCTCATTAACCATCCTAGGATAATATCTCACCGATGCCACCTGATCATCGATCGTATTAATTCTCGATTCTTGATAGAAGCTACTGAAGTATCTCTGTGCTTCAATCTTAATAGCATCCTGCCCATAATGAGCCTAACCTGACTCATCTTTAATCTCCCATAAATGTTTTTTGACTCGCCTGTAACTCTCAAATTGATGAAAATATTTGGTATTTTTGTCCCCGATTTTAATCCACGTTTCCCTGTTCTTTTGGTGCCAATGTTCCTCCTTAGCCAATAGCAATTTGTTTCTTTCATTTTCAAGAGATTTCAGCTGTGAGCCAGTATCATAACTTTGATCACTTTCCATAATTTGCTTAGTAAGGAAAGAGATCTCAACTTCTATATTTTCAAAGGCTAGGAGTTTCTTTTTTTTCCTATCGACCAACCAAATCTTTACTCGATCTTTTAACATAGATAGATTCCTAGCCAATCTTCTTTGTTCTCCATCCTCCTCTGCTTCCTGTTGCGTACCCCATACTACCTGTACTAGGTCACAGAATGACTCCTCTTTCAAGCACGCTGGATTGAATTTGTAGGGGTATGCTACAAGCTTGTATCCATAATCCAATTGTAGAATCACAGGAACATGGTCAGAAATAAATGGGAGCTCCACCCACGATATGTACCTAGCAACTTCACTTAAAAGAGTTTCTGAAAGATACGCCCTGTCTAGTCTCTTTTGTATCTCCTCCACCCCTCTCCTACCATTTCGCAAAGTTGGCATTAACACCGCATGCATCACATCCACCAACTGATTATTAGCAAATAGATTTTTGAAAAAATCCTCCATAGGCTCGGATAAGGCCACCTTGCCCCACACTTCATGTATGCTAGTAGAAAATTTCAAATCCCCTGCTAGAATGAGATCATCCTGCGCTAGCAATCCTTTAGCTTCCACTTATTCCCAGAACTATTGCCACCCAGAACACGACCCCTAAGCATTTAAAAAACTAATCCTTTTTTTATGAGGAATGTGGATACCTGTCGACAAGATTCCACCAACACTCAGAAAAGGATGCAACTCAAAAATATTAGGATTTCATGCCACCAGAAGTCCACTCGACTTCCCAACAGAACTAACAACATTTATCATCCAGCTTGGACCATTTATCATCGAGCTTGGACAGATAGAATACATGAACTTCCTGGCCTTCTCCTTCTCCTCTGGAACTAAAGTCTCTTGGAAAAAGATGATATCCGGTTTAGTATTAGAGAGAAGTTTGCACAAGGATGACAATTTTAGGGTGCCACCTACCCCCCTTATGTTCAGGGAGAGGAGGATCATGATTTGGCCCTTGCGAGGGCTTTCATACCTCAAAGCGCCCCCAAATCATAAGTGGAAACCGAAAACTCTTCACCAGTAGTTGATGCTAGCCCTAGTTTTTTGTGAGCACTATGAGTTTTGATGGGAGAGACCTCCATAAGTAGACTCCATGACCAAGCTAGTGTCTTCCCCTTACCATCTCCCACACTAGTCACAATACCACCCGAATCACTAGCTGAATTCCCTTCCAAGCCCCAATAATAATAATAATAATTAAAAAAAATAAAAAAATCCATTACTGTTGAGCAATAACCAACCTGCAACTAGTATATACACCTTATGATCACCTTGATATATAGGCCGGAATATATCCAATGGTATATATACTAGCTGCGAGAATGCTGTGCCTAAATCTTCTGGTAATTATCTTGTCTGGTATACGGCCAGAGAGTACTTCATATAAACATCAAAATGTAATGATTCGATATGATGGCAGATTCAATACAGAACACAAATTATGTACTCAGGGTTTCACGAATTTCGTGAAATTGATTTTGCTGGTGAATGATGTCGGCATTTTATTACTATTATGTTCTGGAAGTGTAAGGGTACTAAATTATATACATCAACAACAAATTCATGATTACATTCAAATATCCGTGTAATCCATTTAATAAACAGGAGCGGTTTCAAATTTCAATCATTTTTATCCAGAGTGAGAAAAGGAAGAATATTTAGGGAATGCTTCCTATGATCTGATAACCTAGACAGATCTCGCTGCATTTAGCTATGGTATTTTTAGTAAAAGGTTGACGGCGCTACATTTTTATTTTGATTCAGGGTTTAGCCACTGGTCAGTCATCTTCCAATGCAGTCATAGAGAGTTTGAAAGTAACGTAAATGATAATGATGATGGGTATCGTTAGCAACTAGCCACGGACGATGGGGCGGCCCCATGTGAAGGTAAGTGTACTACTCTATGCGTTATCACATGTGAATTTGGCCCTCTGGCCCTGCTCAGTGCCGCTCCTTTCATATAAGAAACAAATAAACAAACATAGTTGGACAGCCTTATTGATCCCGTGACCTTCTTCGTCCCTGTAAATAGCCATAGCCAGACGTACACAGCTATCATATTCTTTACTGACGTGATTGTTAGCGGTGGGTACATTTTGTGGGCATCCCCAGGATTTGTCGCGCAGTATTGGGCCAGTATTGGGCCGGTCCATAGTAAAGGTGTTGGTTAAACATTTTATTTTTGGGGATTTTTGGTTTGAATCAAGCGAAGTAAATTTGGATAGAATTGTTATTTTTTGTTGTTTAAATTGCATTTTTAATGCATAAATAGATTCAGTATGTTGAACAACTTTGAATCACTTGAATTATACAAACTTAGCCACTCAAATCTGGAGATCCAACCATTCTTCACCAAATTTCAAACAAAATCAAATAAGTAACCAAAAAAACTCCAAAAAATAAAACGTTTAGACTACTCTCATCCTAAATATCTAACATACTTAAACAAACCTGCTATTGCAACTGCATGTATGTCGCAGTAAACTGTTATTATATTTTTGGGGCCGTTGACTGAGCGCAGGCAATGAGCGTTATTATATATCAATGATTGCCATTTCGGATTCCATATGTTCCGAACTGGTTAAGTAATCATTCTCATTAAAAAATATGCAATGATTGAGTCTGAATTGCAGGGCACAGTGTAAAGGGCACTTATAGATCCGGGCAAATCCGGGCAACCTCTTCGTTGGGTTTGCCTAGACTACAAAATTTGTTGTTTAAACCGTGATTTCGACCATCTGGGTAGATTGAGAGACCTCTCTATTTTGGAAGAATGACCCAAAAAGGGTAATAATGACCCTAACTCTTAGAGAAAATGGAGTAAATATGTGTACCCTTAGTTAAAGTCACTTAAAAAGAAGAAGAATGAGAAGTTGAAGAACATAGAAAAGCGGTTTGTGTCCATGTGGAACATGGTCACAACATGAACACTATAGCAAAGTGTCGCTGAGTCTGCAATTTTTTAATGGTTTCTGACTCATAAACACCAATTTCACCCTAGTTAATAGTCAATCACCCAAATTCATTTTTAGGTATCATAAACACCAATTTCACCCTAGTTAATAGTCAATCACCCAAATTCTTTTTTAGGTATTATAGGGTATCCTCCAATTGTGCATTAAAGTCAAGTTGATGAATATGCTACAATTTACTAGTCCATGGTTGTTTGATATGTTGTTCATATGTGATTATTTCATGGCTAAATTCTTTATGTTGTTCATGGATTATGTTCATATTTGAATGTAACATCTCCATTATAATCCTCGATTAAATTAATGCATAATGTATATATAGATGTGGTTATACCCAAGCAATGTAAATGCAAAATGTATTTCTTGAATTGTAAATAAATATAATGTAATACTAGCTCCTAGGATATGGATAGAGATGGGGGTTGATTGATCCACAAGAGAGGGGGAACGCCTAGAGAGTGCAAGAGGGGTCCAAAGAGAAATCATTTATGGGTGTTAATTCAAATCCACATTTTTGAATTTTTATTATCATTTGGGGAAAAATTCGATTTTCTAGTTGAGTGTATGAGAGCATAATCATTGAATATCTATCATACGATGACTGTGAGAGTCACATTCCATAGTTATTGGAGAGCATGGAGTTGAAGTACAATCAACATTGGGTAGAGTGACCAGTTGACTATCTTGGGAAATGAGAGGAAATTCGTATGGCTGGTAACATGCAATTTTAGACATTCATTTTTAACATGAATAACAATAGAGAAGAGTGGAGAAGAGCTTGGGAGCTTGAATAACAAGGCTAGGCGAATTCTGGAGTATGTTGGAGCGATTTTGGAGCATTTTGGAGCTAGAAATTGAAGAGCTAGGTTGTCAGGCCTAATGTCAGGCCTAATGAGTGAACTCCTAGGTGATTTGCACTATATCAACAAGTGTTTGTTGTTGTTTGCTAGTAGTTTTTCCTAGCAGCGAGTTCCCTTGAGTTCCCAGCTGAGAGATTCCTAGCCCGATGGACTAAGAGGAGTGAAAGAATACAATCCTTGGGTTGGGTAAGTCAAGAAGAAGAGAGTTGGAGAAATTTCAAGATAGTTGTAGGAGAAAACCAATGGGTTGTGTGATATGGAGCTATGAGAGACTGTGAGAGGCACCCTTCTTTTGTGGATTCCTAGCCCCAACTCGGAGGTGAATTGTTGTTGAGATTTGGAATGACAAATCTATGATTGGGTGGAATTTTCTTCCCAAGAAGATGGTTTCACACACATTTATAAAATATAAGATTTTATCTATTTGCTGAGATATTCCACAAATTTAATTGGTGTGATTAACTTTGTATATCTGTGTTAAAAACCCAATACTTTCATATAGAAACAACACAAAGATTCAAAGAACAATATAGAAGAAACCACACTTTATTATTACCAAACCTTTGAGGTAGGGAAACACCGTACAATGGATCATATTATGGAATGGATTCTCTCTTATTCACTTGCCTCTTCGAGGGGGCATCCTCCTATTAAGCTACCACTCCAAATACAATAATTCTCTTCATGTCCCATTACATTTCTTTAACCCCTTTATATAGTGCTACCATCACCTAAGATCATTCTAGAGGAGGAATCTTCTAGAAGTAGAACCTTCTAAGAAGTCCTCTTACATTTATTATATCTAACTATCCATTTATTATATCTAGCTACCATAGTGGGCCTTATTTAAAAATATAGTGGACCCATTCCACCTTACATTGAATGGCCTCCACTATTATCACTATGGGCCCTCTGGGCCCCCACTACTACCTCTCTAGCTACCTAACATTCCATCCCCCTTATGAAAGTGTTGTCCTCAACACTTGATGTACAACCATATACTAGGATCCCATGGATAATTGTGGACCATAATGCTGAAGAAGACTGGAGAACCAAGGTCCCATTAAGAAATCAAAGCCACCATGCTGAAGTACTACAACCGTGATTGTAAACCAAGTTCCCATGTCCAAGTGCTCATGTGAAATCCACACGGAAGATATCGACACCCAATAACCAACTGAAAATTATGCTCCCAATACTAACACGTATCATGTGGATCCAAATAAGAATATCCAACCACATAGTGGGAAATGGTCAACATTGAATCTGGAAGGAACAATACCATTGTAGAATATGCAGAGTGAACGATGGTAATCATAACTAGCTCTTAATGTGGGATATTTATTTTCTCTACAGAAGGTGGAGTAGAGTTATCAAATAAAATATATAAGTGGTTGTCATTGTAGAAATGACAACTATTCATATATCAATCATCGCAATTAGCCTCAAAATCATACCAAGCATATATTTCTTGATTATATTCATCCCTAAGGTCTGCCATAAGAAATCTCTCATGCATGTTATCCAATGAATATTGAATACTACCGAAACTATCATTGAGCTCGTATGTGATGCCAACTACAAAGTCATTCAATCTGTCAAACAATTGGGCTTTGAATGCTTCAGTAATCTGTACAATTTCTTTGAGGGTTTGAGAAGAAATAGTCATCTAAGAACCCTATGAAAATTTATGAACTTTGCAGTCCCATCCCCGTCACGAAAAACCCAAAAAAATAGAACAATAAATTACTGCAAAAAATCGCGGCATTTTCCGGAAAAGACCCTAAAAAACTGTTGAATTTAAAATGTTCATAACTTCACTTCCTGGACTCTGTTTCAGCTGATTTGTTTTTTGAAATTGGGTGAAATTTTGAGAGAAACTTAGATCTGTAATTTGTTTGGGAAAATTCGGCCTCTAGCTACTACATAAATAAAAACAATCGCGTCGCCATCCATGGAAAAAACCTTGAAAATTGTCAATTTTAAAACTTCAATATCTTGACTTCCTGGGCTCTGTTTCGGACGATTTTTTTTTTCAAATTGGACGTTTTTCTGAGATGAACTCAGATATAAAACCTATTTTTCAAATTTTGGATAGAAATATACCAAAAATTTTTGGAATGTCGCAGGCCTCTTTTTTTCTTCTCCGAAAAAAAAATCTGCAAAAATAAAAAATATTTTCCCACAATATCTGCCAAGGAAAGTGTTTTGATACCACTTTTTAAGAACCCAATACTTTCATACATAAAAAACACAAAGATTCAGATAAAAATATAGAAGAAACCACACTTTATTATTACCAAACCCTTCAGGTAGGGCAACACCGTACAATGGATCCTATTATGGAAGGGATCCTCTTCTGTTCACTTGTCTCTCCGAGGGGGCATCCTCTTATTAAGTTACCGCTCCAAATATAATAATTCTCTTCATGTCCCATTACATTGCTCGAACCCCTTTATATAGTGCTACCATCACCTAAGATCATTCTAGAGGAGGAATCTTCTAGAAGTAGAACCTTCTAAGAAGTCATATTATATTTATTATATCTAACTATGCATTTATTATATCTAGCTACCATAGTGGGCCTTATTTAATAATATAGTGGATCTAGTCCACCTTACATTGAATGGCCTCCACTATTATCACTATGGGCCTTCTGGGCCCCCACTACTACCTCTCTAGCTACCTAACAATGTGAATGGTTAATTGTTGTTGTAAATGAGTTATTAGCTGCATTGATGGTTTTTTAGAGTGTTGTAGATGCATTTAATTATGAGTATCAGAAAATAATTGAATATGTGTTTAAATTGTAGCTAGTAAGCTATAGGATTTTAATAGAAAAATAAAAGTTTGTTTTCATGTGTATTTCCACTTAGTAATGTTCCCTGGTTAAGCTGGGGAATGCTACAAAATAGGATCAGAGAGAGTTTGTTCAACACTAAGTTTGTATGGGCTAGGAGCCAGCATGAATTGAGAAGATTCATGATTGCAGATTTTGCTTTGTGATGAATTTGGGGGAAAATGGGGAACCAAAGAGAAATCCCCAAATTTTGAGCATATTTTGAGTCTAAGTGATTTAGAGCAGTCGGAGAAGGTAATTCATGGCATCGAGTTGCAGGATGAACAGTCGAATTTGGCCTAGAGGGTCGAAATCTAGTGAGTTTTTTGACGGTCGTGAAGTTTAGTAATTGATGACCCATATTAATTCGACCTGGACAATATTCATTCGATATTCAACTACATAAGATCAGAGCAAGGCATTCCCGAAAGGACATTCAGGAAGACAGATTCATAAGGACTTATATTTTGGCATCAAGTTGAGTCCGAAGGGAGGAGTACTATGAGACGAGCCTAAAATAACAAAAGTCATCAAATATACCAAATCTTTTCCCAGTGATTGGATTCACAGGAGGTGTTTCAAGAGAGCTCGTTTGGAAGGATGGGTGTGTTTTGGCATCTGACGAAGTCAATCAAACCTAGGTAACCAGTGCGCAATTTTGGGAGTCCAAGATGATTGTGGTCATTGAGCGACATGATTTATGATCATCCGATCTATCGGACAAGCATGTTTCCTTGGAAGGGTCAAGGGTGGAGGATAATGCCATGTTAGTGTGACATGTCAGCAAGGGTGGGAAAATTAATGTAGGTCTTTGGAAAAGAGATAAATTCGATGGTTTGGAAATGATGGTTTCTGATAAGTCTTTGGAAGGAGGTTGTCAGAAGGTTCATTTGGGGAGAGTTATTTAGATGGGTGAGTCCGATAGAATGATCACGATAGGATATTGAGGTTTGGTATTCACAAAGGTCAGTAAGAAAGGAAAATCCTTATTTCCGATGGGAAGAGTTCGACAACATTTCAGACTATAGAATTCAGGAATTTGTGTACCCAACAATTGAAGTTTCTGATGGAAAGAGTCTAAGAAAGAGATTTTGACAGGATAGAAGAGGTATAGCCACAACTTGGAAAGGCCAAGAATATCAATGATTGGGATTAATCCCAATTTTAAAATCAATGGTTTGGATCTAAACATTGTGACAAAAGTAATTTAGTGAATTTTCCATGAAAATTTCCATTTTTTTAGGGTATTCATCTTGTAGGGAATTTTCAAGGACCTAAACAATGTTTGTGGAAAATGAAATTGTACAAAGGACACATATTTTTTTCTTCTAAAATTATAGAGATCAGAGAGATATTTCCAACAAGCTAAATTGTTTTCCAAACGAATCTTATATGAGGGAATTACAACCAAAACAATCAAGGGTAAAATTTAGTACCAGATTTGTTTTAGAGGGTATAACTCCTAACTTAGGAATTAGTTTGGGCCCTAGGAGAAGTCTATGAAAATACTATGGAATGTATAAGTCAACCATGGAGCCAAATTTGAGTTCTGGGTACCTAAAAATGTTCTAGGAGAGAAAGAGGACACTTGTAGCATGCAAGGTTGAAAAAAGGAAAATGGTCAAAAATTCCGAAGACCATAAATTTATGCTCGGAACTAAGATTTGGGAAAAAGAATAATCGATGGAAAGTTCTTGAGGAGGAGAATCCATCTATTAACCTAGAAAATTTATTTGTGTAAAAAATTTTGCAGTGAACTCAAAAGAAGATGATTGGTGGCATTAAATGACATAGAAATGTATTCATTCTTTTGCAAAATGTGTATGTATTTATTTTTATCTAACATAAATTGTTTTCATGCACACTTTCTGCATAATTAGAGGTTCAAAAAAGAGGTTTGGTTTCTACATGGTAACCACAATGATGAAATATTCCCAAGGGTCCTATAGTCATGAAGAGGAATTCATAGGTTTGCATGTCAGCACGGGGAATGCTGAGACCGACTCAAATGGAAGAAGAGACAAGAAGGAGCCGATAACTATGAAAATACTGCATAAATAAGTGCATAGCTATATAGGTTATAATGAAAATATTGTGAAGGCTCAGAAAGAGATACTTCAGAGCTTGAACATGTTGGAGAAGCAAGCCAATAAGGAATCAGACACAAATCCTGAAGCTAGTGATAAACCAATGGCAACATCCAAATCCCATAGAAGAAGGGATGGGAATGAGAATGATAAGCATTCAAGTATTAGGAGAAAGTGCCATCATTCCCATAACTAATCCACTAGGATAGGTCATGCTAGTTCAGGGCCAACGAGCAACCCAAGTGTGTCCCATGTCAGAAGATAGAGGATAAGGCTTGAGGGATACATCTTGCAAGGTGATCTAATGAAGATCAAGATACCAACATTCAATGGTGAGCATAGGAAGGGAGAAGAGGCTGAGGCATGACTGTTGAAAATGAAGACATATTTCTAGCTGCATGATTACCCCTCTAGGGTAGAAACATGAATTGCAACCTACCACTTGCAAGGAAAGGAAGCCATGTGGTGGGACCATATTAAGAAAGACAAACATCTTGATGAGAAGAGGGTATCATGGAGGCATTTCAAATGATATTTCAAAGATAAATATTTGTCTGAGCATTATTATGAGAGGAAGATGAAAGAGTTCTTTGAACTCAAGTTAGGAAGCATGATAATGGATGAGTATAAGAAGAGTTTCTTTGAATTTTTGAAGTATGATGACTTCATAAAATATGAGAAGGTCAAAATACAAAGGTTTTTGAGTGGGTTACTATTATCGGACAAATCGATAAGTGCACACACAAACTAATTTCCCTAGTTTCACCCTGAAACTAGAACAAAAAAAACAATACACTGAACTTTCCTTAGATTTCAGATATCAAATAAGAAGAGGATCAAAAAAATACCTTTTAAATTTTGTAGACCTGACCTCTCCAATGTTATCCTAGCTCCGTTGGAAGGCTTATGGAGAAGTATCTGCAAAGAAACACAGCTCGACAAAGACAAGAATAAGAGAGTCTATTCGATATGAAATTATGTACATGATCAAGGAATCATACAATATGGAAAAATAACGTTCATATAGGAAAGAAAAATTATATTTGTATTAAATAATGTGGAAGAAATATACAACCAAATGCCTTGATGTTGTCAGGTTCCTTCCAACAGTTCCTTGCTTCCCACACACTTCTACTCCAATGAGTTTTGAGTCTGTAAGTTTGAAGATACTAACAATTTATTTTGACAACATAAATCATAAACCTATCATAATCCCTTCTCAAAATCTATTCTCCAAGCTGACAAAAAAAATCTTAACTCCAAGCTAGCTTAGCCCCAAAAACTCTCTAACCATTCCAAAGCTCCTTCACTAACTTTCCCCATGATAACTCTTCTCCTTTTATAAGATGAAAAGGATAGGGTGAGGAGGTTAGGGTGATCCCACTAGAACAGGGCTGCGACTCAGATCCAAACCAATCAGAGGCCACCTCACCCTCAAAGATTCTATTCTAGAAACGCCGAGAAGATTCTCTTTTTCTTTGTACGAAAAATCGTTGCACCGTTAATACTAAGCAAGGTGTGACAATGTCGTAGACCACTATGGTGCAACCTATGTTGATCCTAAATCGTCACACCCTTAACATTGAGCAAGGTGCGATGATCATTTTTATAAGGTTTTTACAAAGGAAATGATAATTTTCATCTTTCTGCGAAAATGTGTCTTCATTTTTCTTCAGGGATTAAGGCCATTGATCCTTCTAAAGAAAAAGGACAGGTGTACAACATTAATGGTCATAAGCATGAAGAAAATAATTTGTAACCATAATCCCCCCAAAGTATGAAGCTAGAACAGAGTGATAGCTGAAATACTTTGTCGAGTGTGTGTTGGGAACGAGGAACACGTCGGTCGAAAACCTACCAGCAAACAAGGAAATATAGTACAATAATATATCATCACTAAGGTAGAAATTTTCATATTCATAACACAAATGAATCAAAGCATAAATGTTGACATGCAAAGATCCATGTCAATTAAGAAAGTTCATGGCCACCAAACATACATTGTGGATCCATGCCAATATGACTCAAATCTAAACGTAGCCACCAAAAATACACTGTGGATCTATGTGTTAAAGACTCAAATTTAAACATAGCCATGAGATATATACTGCGGATCTATGAAACAATAAAATTTGAAAATACTCCAATGCAACCTAAATCTATCATAAAATATTTAGGGTCTTCATCTCCACCCCTCTATAGTACAAATCTAACCATGTGACTACATGTGTTGAAGTCGAACATGGTAGAAGCCACTTGGTTACCAGTCATTGATAAATACTATTAACAAGTGCAAGGGAAATCACCATTAATTTCAATGACTCCTAAGGTACACTAGTACAATCCAATGGGTGTGAATTTATGAGCTGAAGTTGAACACTAGGCAGAATCTTTTGATCAGGGGTCAATAATGAAAACCCACTGTCAAAAGAGAGGAAACATGCCATTGAGGAATGAAGGTTTCAAGGTACCAATTAGTTTCTAAGTTTAGTTCATGGATAATGAGTTGAAGTCAATAGGAAAAGACTCGTTATAGGAGGGCCTTAATGTATCCCCATTAATGACACAAAATTGGTAATTTTTTTTGAAGTAGAACATATTAACAAGTGATTTAGGACTGACTCGGGGATGGTTGACACAATAGAAGGCTTAAGCACTGTAGAAATGGTTGATGCAATAGAAGGATTTCCATGTTGAACTTCTCTTTGAACATATTGATGACACAACAACTTTCTTGCCAATACTGACTCAACAAAAGGATCACGGACCAAATTGTAATTTTATAAAGGAGTATGATCAAGAGACAAGCATATTTTTCCAACCGTAATACAAAGAGAGTGAAAGGGTGTCATGTTCAAGAGAGACTTACTTCCATAGAATACATGTTTAAACACATTTCTTTCCCAATTTCCCCCCACCATTTATGGCAAGTACCTCTTTATTTTTACACAAGCTTGAGGAGGATAACATATTCTTGAATTGTAAGCTCATCCTTTGGATGATTCCCTCAAAGTATGGTTTAAAAAACCTAGGAAGGAGTGGTTCAATTCCATATGGGCCTTTCGATGTTTGTTTTATGAGTTCAAAGAAAGTAAACTCAATGGTATTTTCATATTTATGGAGTTAGAAAAGAAATTAAAGAGGACTCCATAATTTTTTATAATCATGCTTGATTAGAGTGTTCATTTTTCGTAAAGTAGTCTGATGAGACTGAAAAAGAGATAAACTACCGCTCAACAAACATTTTCTTCAAATTCTTTAACGAGCATGAAAAGAACAAGATTGCTCGACAATATTTTCATGTTTAGAGATTATGAAAAAAGATTAAAGGGAACTCCAGGGGGTTCCTTTTTCATATAACCTTTATGAGTCCAAAAATGTGATAAAAGTATACTCAGTTACATTCTCAGGTATTTATGAGCATGAGAAAGAACAAAGACTAAGCTTGGGATTGGTTTCATTTTTACACAAGCTTGAACCAAAGTAAAACTATGCTTGAGATAGATTTTATTTTTACACAAGTTTAAAACTAAACAAAACTATGCTTGGACCTGGTTTCATTTTTACAAAAGATTGAACCAAAGTAAAAACTATGCTTGCGACTTCCCAACGCATTATTCAGGGATGGTTGGTACTTTTCCCCTAGCTTAAGAAGCTAGTGTCTTAACTTCAACATGAAATCTAGAGGCTGTAAGCATTTCCCCCCAATATTTGTTTCATCCAATGACATAGGTGGATGAAATGAAGCTTCAAATACTATACGTAATGAAGTACTTGACTCAATCAAAGAGGGGGGGCATTTGTTTCATTTTTTAACGAGCTTGAGACAGGAACAAGAACTATGCTCGAGATGGGTTGTTTTATTTTTTAATAAGCTTGACACAGGAGAAGAACTATGCTCGTAACCTTTGTTTCATTTTTTAATGAGGTTTCCACAAAACTATCCTGGTAAGCTTTGTTTCATTGTTTAACGAGGTTTCCATAGAGACGCAAACCTATCCTCGTAGTAGGTTTCATTTTTTAACGAGATTGAAATAAAAAAACCATGATCAAAGCTAGTTTCATTTTTTAATGAGTTTGAAATCAAAAAACCATACTCAAATCTGGTTTCATTTTTTAATGAGCTTGAAATCAGAAAACCATGCTCAAAGCTGGTTTGATTTTTTAATGAGCTTGAAATCATAAAACCATGCTCAAAGCTAGTTTCATTTTTTAATGAGCTTGAAATCAGAAAACCATGCTCAAAGCTAGTTTAATTTTTTAATGAGCTTGCAAGAGGACAATGCTCTTGAAGGACACCATGTCAAGGGACAAAACCCGATCATGGATTCCAAGAGATCTTCATTTGACGGAAGAAAAACACTTTGTAAGGAACATAGATCGATGGTTGTGATAGGGGTAAGGAGATCAGGCTCTAAAATCCCTATCAAAGATATCACCATGTCAACTATTGGATCTATGTCATAAGAGACTGAGCATACAATGAGAGGCTCATCTTCATCGACAGTTGAAGGCATGGGAGACAATGCCACTTAATTGACTTGTGGCGGGGGCGATATCGCCTGCATATACAAACCATTTAGGGAGGTCATTGAGTTGATGGTCAAGTCAGGGCCAACAAATGAAAGTTGATCAATAGTGACATTCTTCCATCATGAGGGAGATATATCACACAAAAAAGAGTGGACATGATAGATTTCATGGCATAGACATAATCTCTCCCAAGGAGTAAATTGAAATCCAAGGGGTGTTGGACTACCATAGCATCAATAAAGAAAGTTTTCCCTCCCAAAATTACGGGAAACCAAGGAAGGAATCCTAAATGGTGACTGGTTCTTCTGTTAAAAGATAACATATTTTGGGTAACCAACACAAGATGAGGACAACCCAAATATTTCTAAGAAATAAAGGACAAAATACTAATGGGTGCACCTTCGTCTATCAGTGTTTGAGGAACGTCCCGACCGCAAACCTGTAATTTAATATTGAAAGGAATGTGAGAGGGAATACGAGGTCCAGTTAGCGCACCCCAATAAAAAATGATGGCCTCATTACTCAGAGGAGGTTCCATAGGATAAGGAGCAATGCTCCCCAACACGGTAATATCTGTATCAACAAGAAAAACATGAGCAGTATTGGGTTTACTCTCTAGTGGGAGAGTAGGATCGACTGATGATGGGATCATATTGACCACTTGGGTTTCATTCTACAAGGGGAGAATGGGGTCAACAGATGGAAAATGATCGACCACTTGGGTTTCACTCTCTAAAACCAGAGTGGGATTGACCGAGGATGGAATTAGATCGACCACTTTGTCAACTGGTTCAACTAAGGACATGACCAAATTGACTACCTGATCAACCTTACTGAATGACGAAGGGACCACATTGATCATTCCATTAACTACAGGTGGGTTGAGAGCAGTCAGAAGTTGAGGATGGGTAACAATCATGTCTTCCACTAATTTCAAGGATTCGTCCATACAAGGGAAAAGTTGAGTTTGATGACTCCCTCTGCATAACCTACATGGGAACTTGACTCTACATTTCTTCTTCCCAACGACATCTCGACTAGTTAACGAGAGGTCATCAACATGTTTTTCAAATGATGACGACATGGGATAGAGAGGGTGTGTAGAACATGCTTATATAACCTTGGATAGACCAGGGAAATCCCTAAGAAAATGGATACTCTTGCAAATCCTCCAAAGGTACTTGAGCTTACGGGTCATTTGGGTGATTTGGCATCATCAACACTCCCAACACGATTAACAATAACTAGTTGTTTTCCAACATGTCTTGCAATGGTTGAAAGTTTATACCCTTTCTTATTTTTCTTATTCTTAATCTTGATTTTCTTCTTCTTTGTATCCACCAGGTTACTAGCTTCAAAGATTTCACTCGGCGAAGAAGATGAAATGAAAGAAGATCATGCAAGTGAAGAAGGCGAAGAAGGTCTTACTGGTGAAGAAGGTGAAGTATCATCATGAGGTTGATGTTATTGGGGGGAATTTATTACAACCGAAGCACTTGCTGCATTCAGAATTACTGGAGTGAAAAAAAATTATATCGGTAACCCAATTGTGAGACCTGGAAGGCTCAAAGTAGTGATGTAAGGAGGACCAACATTTCTTTAAGAAGGAAAAAAAAAGTTCCCCCCAGAGAAAGGGTTTCTTCATTGGTCGTTTCGGGAACTGACGCCATTAAACATAGATCCAACCTAGAGTCTTCTAGTGAAAACAAACAACACATGCTAAAAATCTAGGAAACAAGAAAACAAAAAAAACCTTCTCACAATGAACACACTAGTTGGTGATGAAATCCAACGTCGTGGGAACAATGAAAGAAGGGGATGAGATAGAGCAGGTGGAAAAGTTACATTGATGACCTTCTTAATGGAATTACGCCTTGGTGCAAGCTTCCACACAATAAACGTGGATTTACCCTCCAAGGAGCCCTAGTGAGTTTGGCCAATGTCGATTCCAGGTACAGCAAAAAATTTCCCCTTCACCGTCACCTCATGTATTAATCCTAAAGAAAGTCCACTAAGGTTACCAAATACAATAATGATGCCTAGGGAAACAATCGACAGTCTGATATACACACAAGGGCAGGGTAGCTGAGCTCGAAATGGACTTGAGAAGGCCCGCACAAGGTTGTTTTATCAAGTGACCCCCAATAATATGAGAAACCACTACACTAGGACCAACAAAGAAAGGTTAGTAACTTTTTTGGCCTTAATGCACCCTCGTGACTGACCCTTGTGTGAGAAGGGCTTCCCAAAACAAAATGTAGTAAATGGATTTCATCGCTCCCTAACTCAAGATTCTATGTTTTTTTACATATTTGGAAAGTTATCTTTCACACCTATTCAAAATCCCTACAACTAATCTAATGTAGGTTGCAAAGAGTCCTAGAAATAAAAGTTTGCAGGTAGATTTTAATACACGCATAAATTTTATTAAGTTATTGTTACTCAGGAGGAAAATAGCGTGGACTAAATGATGTTTTGACCGACTCTAAATGTATGTAAAGAAATGAAGATGTAAATATTTCACTTCGATGAAAGCTATATTATGAGAAGGAGAAAATGTTTATCATTCCCAGATGCACAATGTCCCAAGATTTTATTAAACTCATCAATATCAAGATATTCAAGAAATGAGCCAAAGATATTGTACACCAATACACGATTTTAAGAATTCAAGACCAAAAATTCCAAAAACCATGCGATTTTACTACTTCAAATGCAAGGATTCCCCCAATCTAATGAAAAACAAGAATTTAAATATTTGTATTTCAAATATACAAAATCAATAACGAGTTTCTTCAAAACAAAAGCAACCCAAACAACAACACAAAAAAAATCTTTTAAAACAAACTATTCAGAAAAAGAAGTGTTCTTTCACTAAACAATTCTAAATAAAAACAATGCTTTGTAACAGAAAGACACTCAAAGAAAGAGATCAACTCTTTCAAAAGAAAACAAGTTAAAACAAAGAAAATATGGCTAAAAGAAGATTCAAAGTTGTCAAGCAGACTGTAATCAAATCACCCCAGACACTTATCTCATATCTGTACAAGGAAAAACTATCAAACAATATTTTTTCCAAGAGATTGTCGCAGGCTACAATCCAACACAGTGTGAGATTCCCAGATCAACATAGGGAAGAGAGTATTACAATGTGATGATGTCACATTTTGTCTCAAGGCAAGGTGCGTCAGACACCTAAAATATGGAAAAAATAAAAAATGATAAAGTTTTTTATGTGAATTCAATAGTCAATGAGTCAGTCTAGATTTCCTAGTGACTTGGAAAATAGACCCCAGGAAATCAAAAAAAGAAAGAAAGACTACTAGGAAAACAATTCGATCCCCAGTATGGTCGCCAATTTTGTTATCGGGAAAATCAGTAAGTGTGGACACAAACTAAGCTCCCTAGTTTCATCCCGAAACTAGAACAAAACAAACAATACACTGAACTTTCCTTATATTTCAGATATCAAATAAGAAGAGGATCCAAAACATAGCTTTTAAATGTTGTAGACCCGAGCTTGCCAATGTGATCCCAAATCCATTGTAAGGCTTATGGAGAATTATCTCCAAAGAAACACAAGCCAATAGAGACAAGAATAACATATTCTATTTGATATGAAACTATGTACGTGATCAAGGAATCATATAATATGGACAAATAATGTTCATATAAGAAAGAAAAAGTATATTTGTATTAAAGAATGTGGAAGAAAGATACAACCAAATGCATTGATGTTTCCAGATTCCTTCCAACATTTCCTTGCTTCCCACACACTTCTGCTCCAATGATTTCTGATACTGTAAGTTTGAAGATACTAAAAATCTATTTTGACAACATAAATCATAAGCCTATCATAATCCCTTCTCAAAATCTAATCTCCAAGGTGACACAAAAAAGCTTAACTCCAAGCTAGCTCAGCTCCAAAAACTCTCTAACCATTCCAAATCTCCTTCACTAACTTTCCCCATGATAACTCTTCTCCTTTTATAAACTAAAAAGGATAGGGTGAGGAGGTTAGGATGATCCCACTAGAACAAGGATGCGACTCAGATCCAAACCGATCAGAGTCCACCTCACCCTCGAAGCTTTTATTCTAGAAACGTCGAGAATATTCTCTTTTTCTTTCTACGAAAAATCATCGCACCCTTAATACTAAGCAAGGTGCGACAACGTTGCAGGCCACTATGGTGCAACCTACATCAATTCTAAAACATCACACCCTTAACACTAAGTAAGGTGCGATGATCCTTTTTATAATGTTTTTACAAAGGAAAAGATCATTTTCATCTTGCTGGGAAAATGTGTCTTCATTCTTCTTGAGGGATTAAAGCCATTGATCCTTCTAAAGAAAAAGGATAGGTGTACATCGTTAAAATTCATAAGGGTGACAAAAATAATGTGTAACAATTACCCTCCTTCTAGAGTGACAAGATATAATATGATAACCCCATGACTTTGGATGAGACCATATGGAGAGCAAGGAATCTCTATGAGCAGAGAAGAGGGAGGCCAATGTTTCAAAAGACTTGGAATGACAAGATGAAAGGAAAGAGGGAACACAAGCAGCAAGGTTTTAAGCCACCATTTTTCAGGAACAACTCTCAAGCAAATCAACAAGTCCATTCAACACAAAATGAACACATGACACAGTATTCTTTTTGGAAAGGGCCAAGGCAACAACCAATACAATGTTGGGGATGTGAGGGGAATCACTTGTATAGGGAATGCCCTCGCAAAGGAGAAATAATGAGTACTAGCCACAACATTTAGGAGGATGAAATAGTGAAAGAGATGGGAGGAAACATGCCAAGGATTTATGCAGCCTTAAACAACAAGAAAACAGAGTATCAATCCCCCAATATTGAAGTGGAAGGTAATATTAATAACCATCCCATAACAATTTTAATTGATTACGGAGCTAGCCATATTTATATAAAATCTAACATTATTGAAAGATTTCACTTGCAAAGGTGTAAGAATAAGAAATATTGGTTAGTTCAATTGGCCATGGGGGCAAAGAGAAAGATCAATGAGTTGGTTAAATATTTCTCAATAGACATGAATGGACTCATCACAAAGTTATATTTGAATATTATACCTTTGGGTTCATATGACTGTCTAATTGGCATGGATTGGTTGGAAAAACACTAAGTTGTCCTAAACTGTTACAACAAGAAAATAATTTTTCTTAACGAGAAAGGGAAATAAGGAAAGATTCAAGGAATTTTGAGAGATGTATATGTTAGAGAAATTTCAGCCATGCAACTGTAAAAGAGTTTTAGAAAGGGATGTCAAATATTTGCAGCCCACATAGAAGAGGAAGCTAGTGATAAAGTGGCACGTCTTGAAGACCACCCAATCTTGAGATATTTTGAAGATGTTTTTGAGGAGATTCTAGGATTTCCATCGAAGAGGGACATCGACTTCTCTATTGATTTGGTGTCAGTAGCTTCCCCGGTTTCCAAGAATCCTTACAAAATGGGCACAACATAATTGAAAGAGTTGTAGGTGCAGCTAGAGGAACTTTTAAAGAAAGTGTATATATGCCCAAGTGTGTCACCTTGGGGAGCCCCAGTTCTTTCTGTGAAGAAGAAAGATGGGACCTTAAGGTTATGTATTGATTTTAGTTAGTTGAACAAGGTCACTATAAAGAATGAATATCTCTTTTCAAGGATTGATGATTTATTTGATCAACTGAAAGGTGCAAGAATATTTTCCATGATTGACTTGATATCAATCTATAATCAACTGAGGATAAAACAAGAGGATATCATCAAGAAAACATTTAGAACAAGGTATGGGCATTATGAATTCATGATAGTTCCATTTGGACTATCAAATGCCCTAGCTATTTTTATGTGTGTAATGAATGAAGTGTTCAAGGAGTACATGGACAAGTTTGTAATTGTTTTTTAGGTGATATTATCATCTACTCTAAGTCTAAGGAGGAGCATGAGGAGCATCTGAGAATGGTGCTAAAGGTTTTAAGGGAGAATAAACATTATACTTAGTAGGGAAAATATTATATAAAATACTTGAAATTCCATAAAGGTGACCCCCGACATGCTTTATGGTGTAGACTCGTACCCTTCATACTTTTGACATGCTTTAAAAGACTAAAATATCGGCATAAATGATGTGTGTAATGGCCTTGGGGTGCGCTCCATTAAATAGGTCTCCCTTCAAAACCAATTCCCAAAATTTGTGGCATATATTGCAAGTTCATTGGTTTGTTTTAACAAACCTTATCCATGGCACGTTGGTTACAAAATATGGCATAAAAGGTAGAGGTCATGGGTTCTATTCCCCATGAACTTTTTTCAATTGGTTATATATATATATATATATATATATATATATATATATATATATATATATAACTTAAACAAACCTTCACACAATTTGTTAGAAACGAATATGTATTGCCATATTAATATATCACATGGTCATAACCATAGTTATAACAACTCCCATTGATTTATGAGTTGAGGCCCCTCCACACTATGGTGTTGGTTACATTAATGTGCAATGGATCAAGGGATAAGGGTCAAGGGCTTAGGCCCTCGTCCCTTTAGCGACCCAATCAAACATTATTATAAACTTGAATATATATGAAACCATATCGTTATCAAGTGATAATACGGTAGCACGTCGGTAGGGTGGGATATGTGAAGGCGTAGAGGCTAGGGAGGTCATGGGTTCAATTCCCCTAGACTCCATAACTTTTACATCACACTAACCATTATTGGCCAATGAGGGGTCGCTATGTGGTGGTATCTCATTGGCTCTTCCAATGCCACATGTCAACATTTGATTGAACCAATTATTTTCCTGGAGGTACTTTCCAACTCAACCAATCAAATGTCATACCACATCACCTATATTATGCTACGTGTCACCCTGGAGATGCCACTTGTCAACATGTTATCCTTCAACATGTCTCTCTCTGATCCTACCATGTGTCTCTTAAGGGTTGAATTTTTCCCTGTTTGACCTAAACTTTGACCAGCCACAACTTTTGCATACGTAATTCATTTGACTATCCGTTTTCACTGTTGGAAATATGATGACAAGCTCTTCGTAATGATGTCATTTTATTGAAATTTTGAGATGGTAAAAGTTTGATATTTTCTGACCCTTTCTGGATCCCTATGAGTGTTTTGGATATTCCTAGACCTCTATGAGGGTTCCTGGATAAAGAATCCCATAAAGAAAAGTGAATAAGCCCCTAAATACAAGATAAGATACCCCTAAAGTAACGTAAATAATCCCCTAAGGTAGGTCATTCTTAAGGAAGAGGTGCAACCCAAAAGTTGTGACCCTTGGTCGCGCCCCCTCATGTGGAGAAGACTCATATAAATAATAGGAGCCTCATTTAGCATTTGGATCACATAAATTCGACCTATCCAAGGAAGAGGAACAGATTTCATCGTAAAGGAGTGAATTTTCAAGGTAATATGAAGTGAAGAAGGGAGATATTCCAAGGGAAGATGAAGTCTGATGATGATTTGTTCTAGGGTTTTGTTTGAAGGTCATCTTGGAATTTTCAGTACAACTTTTTTTATAGAACAAATTAGATAGAAAAAATTGGAGGTTTTTCAGAATAGATAGAGAAGAACCGTGGGTACAAATTCCAGGTATTGAATCATTAAAGGTTTGGATTTATACTCGGTGCAAGTTGAGATTTTTAAAACTAGGGCTTTCTTTTTCAAAACTAGTCATCTTGCCATTTTCTCTATAATATTTTTTGGGGGAAGATTCAAGGAGATAAAATTGGAGGAATTTTAGAGATGATAACGAAGAAGATTGGGTATAAGTTCCACATCTCGATTCATTACAGGTATGGGTTTATACCTATTGGAAGTTAGGGTTTATGACTAATACAGAAACTAGTCCCAAATAGTTGTTAGAGATAAACAATTACACCTGAAGCTTGGTTGGTCCAAATTGAATTCCACTTGTTTCATTATAAGTAGAAAAGATCCTAATATTTGAGGTCCAAGTTTTAGAATAAAAAATGGAAAATTGAGCTCATGGCGAATCTTACAAGTTTGCAGATTTGAGGTACAATTCTGAGAAGTTTTGTATGAAGATTTAAGAAGTGATTTTGGGATTGTATTTGAAGGTTAGATTAATTCTGTATCATAATTTAAAATATTCCAAGGCGATTGGTGGCACCTTCTAGTAGGTGATGGAAAACAAAGGAAGTGGGTGCTTCCATCAATTTAGTGCTTGTAAAATCCTGAAACTACTTAAGAAAAGTTTTTGTGGTTTTCTCTCACTTGGGTTTCGACGTAAAATTATTTGTGCAATGTGTATGAGTTTATGTGATGATGAATGACATTATTAATGGTTAAGGTTTATTGAGGGCTTGGAGTTTAAATATTTTGAAATAACAATATATTGATTCAACCCCCCCCCCCCTCTTAGTATTCTTGAATATTCTAACATTGTCCTCCAAATTTGACATGAAGGATCTCGAGGCTGCTAACTTCATTCTGGGAATGGAGATTAAAAAATATCATGCAAATAAGAAAATATGTTGAGGAAATATTAAAAAGGTTTACTATGTAGGAAATTCAACCAATCAAGGTTATTATTCCTGTAGGTGTAAAGTTATATGCAGATCTGTTGGCACCCAAAGTTTTGGGTTCAGTTTTGTGCGTGCACACAAATGAAAGTCGTGTGTGCTTATCTAGTAGTTTTGCGAGAACCTAAGGAGACATGCGAAAGAATGCCATAGTTCATGCATCAGAACAAGTTTTTTAAAGAAATGCACTAAGTCTAAAGGATATTAATGGTGCATTGGTCTGAATTTTGTGAGTTGAGGATGTCGGTATCAGTTTTTTTAGTGGCACCAAAAAACAAGAAGATTCCCACCAGAAGCAAGAAAGGAATCACTAGGATACCTCTTGGAATGATTATTTCCAACAACAGATGAAGATGTGGGGTGACAAGAAGATCAGTTGGCTAGGTAGTTAAGATTTCCCCTAAAGTAAAGAACCTACATGGAGCCCTAACAGGTACCAAAAGCATGTGAGGTCATTAGATCAGAAAAGTGAGTCGAGAAGAGAAGGTAAGGAAAACACTCCCCAACAGAAAGAGATATAAAATAAATCTCTCAACTCAGAAAAGAGGCTACTTAATTTCTGAATGCATCAGTCATAGAGCTCCTAGTTATCCTATTGAAATATTATGTTGTATGGAGAAGTCTCATGTGTCTTGTATCTTTCTGAATCTTCAAGATTAGCACAAGGTGCATATTGTTGTATTCCCAATGTTTATATAGTAATGATATGAAGTCTTATGTTGTGCAACTCATTTATTCAACACAATTTATATCTCTAATATGATGGAATACGTCCAGTAATAAATATATGGGAGTTTTTTTTATTCTATGTTTTTTATGAATAAGTAACACTTGTGCATGTATTGTTTTAATTATTAGTCCTTGTTAGATTATCATATATGAATTACATGGATTCCATTTGCAATTTTTTTAGTTATGTTTGATCATCCATCCTCAAAACAAGACCTTATGGTATTTGTCATCCTCTCTGCATCTTGGGTGAGACCTTCCTCGACCTTGGTCGAGTATTGATATGCCAATAGTTAGAGGTTTTTGTTGGACACACTTTGGACGAACCCTGGGTCTCAAACCCCCCAATGTTAAGAAGGTCAGTGCACACACAAGCATGTATTGAAACAACAACACTACCCAACGCCAATAAATGGTTATGTTGCTGGGACTCGAAGTATTGTTGAGATTAATGGAGGAAAATATAAATGTGTCGGTATCCATCTAAGGTGGAGATTCAAGACTGGATAGAAGTGAAGGAGGAAAAGTTTTTCCTACAAGAGACGAAAGGATTGTGAGTGATTGCAAAAGAATAGAAAAGGTAGGTATCTTTACTCTGACTTGCATGAACTTGTTTTTGCAGAATTTCCATGTTTGTTGCATGAATGGTTAAAATGAAAAGTGGAAGTTAATTCAGATGTGTTGCCATTAGATCCAATAGTATGGGATGAATAGAAACTTGATAGTCTAAAGGAATTGGATAACAAGGGGACTCGAGCCATTGATTTCATGTTTTCCTTAGTAAAGGAAGGCTACATTGTTGAGTTTTCTATAGAATATTGTAAATTACAACCTTGTACAATATCTACTGCAAATAGATATTCAGAAAAGAACAGAAAAGATACAATCAAAATTCAAACATTACACAAAGATTTTTCCCCTCGAAACCCAAACCGAGAAAACCAACATATTCTATATTCATTCATTGTGTTACAATGTTTACAATACAAAATACATATAGGAGCCAACGGCATCCAAAATCATAACCCAATGACCTGGATTAGTCCAAAACCCTAATTCCTTAACTGGAAATAGAAAACCATCAACAAAGAAACCATGTGCCGAAAAACCACCTAAATATAATGGAGTCCCGAAAATGTGGTCCCGATGAGAAAAAAAAAATTCAGGGACGTTGCCCCCTGCACCCCCCTGCACCCCGCTCTAGCCCCCCTGCACAGATGCTCAAACACTACTACTCGTGCAAACAATATAACACATATCCAACATTCTCTCACTTGTTGTTTTCTTTGCACACAGGGGGTTACAGGGTTGCATAGTCAACAATCCAGGGTAGCAATGCCCATGGATCCTCTACACCAAGAGAACTTCTCAGTGCTCATAGATTTTGTTAATGAATCTGCAACATTCTTCAAAGTGTCCATCTTCATCAACAATAATTTCTTTTCTTCAACCATGTCTCTCACAAAGTGATATTGAATATCAATATGTTTCTTCTTTGAATGATGAGTTGGATTCTTTGCCATAAAAATTACACTCTGATTGTCACAATCTATTCTTATATCTTGTTGTACCAACCCAATACCTTAACACAATCTTTGTAACCATGTTGCTTCCTTACTTGCATGAGTGGCTGCCATGTATTCAACTTCTATAGTTGAAAGTGTCACTACAGCCCGTCTTTTGCTCATCCAACTTATTGCTCCTCCAAACAGGTTAAATACATACCCACTTGTAGATCTCCTACGATCTAGATATCCTTCCCACTCTACATCCACAAATCCATGTATATCCACCACTCTGTCCATTCCCAGTCTTCCTTCATAGCACAATCCAAAGCTAGAAGTGCCACACAAATACCTGAAAACCCTTTTTACTGTTGTCCAATGTTCCTTCCCTGGTTTTGACATATACCTGCTCAAAACTCCCACTGCATGTGCAATGTCTGGTCTAGTACAAACCATTGCATATATCAAACTACCAACTGCACTACCATATGGAACATGAGAGATGTCCTCCTCTTCTTCATGTGTCTTGGGACACTGATCCGCAGATAACTTTACACCAATAGGAATAGGAACCCTGACCGGTTTTCATTCCTCCATATTAAACCTCTGCAATATTATCTCGACATATTTTCTTTGATTTAACTAGAGTTTCCTCTTTTTCCAATATCTTTTAATTTCCATGCCCAAAATGAAATTTGAAGCACCGAGATCCGTCATGTCAAATTTAGAGGACAACTGATTTTTCACATCCTGGATAATCTCCTTGTTGTTTCCTATCAACAACATGTCATCCACATACAAGACCAAATAAATCAAATGATCACCAAT
>JZKD02S2040470.1:264977-295319 GCA_000966675.3 Picea glauca
CACCAATTAATTTAAAATACACACAGTGATCCTCTTTTCTTCTTGTGAAGCCAAGTCCTAGCATATAAGTATCAAATTTTTGATACCACATCCTTGGTGATTGTTTTAAACCATACAGGGATTTTTTCATCTTGCATAGCAGCTCCTTCTTTCCCTTCACAACATAACCTTCTAGTTTCTTTATATAGATTTCTTCTTCCAGATCCCCATGTAGGAATGTTGTCTTCACATCCATTTGTTATATTTCAAAATCAAATGCAGTAGCAACAGATAACATAAATATTATGGAGGTTAACCTGGAAACAGGAGAAAAAATCTCACCAAAATCAATTCCCTCAACCTGGGAATAACCCTTTTCTACTAACCGAGATTTGTATTTCTCCACTTTTTCTTATGCATTCAGCTTCTTTTTAAATACCCATTTTCTTCCAATGGGATTTCTTCCAATTGGAAACTCCACTAGATCCCAAGACTCATTCTTATCCAAAGATGCCATTTCTTCTTCCATGGCCCTTTTCCAGAGATTTCGATCCTCTGAATCCACTGCCTCCCTGACAGTTCTAGGATCATCATTAGTAATAGAAAAATAAAAATTTGAATGGAAATCAGATGGACTATACCTTTCTGGTAAACTTCTTTCTTGATCCGATCTCCTCAATACTGGAGTATGAGGATCTTATTATTCTAATTCATGTTCTTCTGTAGAGTCTGATTCATCATCCTTCTGTAGATTCTGAGTCCCGTTCTTCTACCTCCACTCTTTATTTTTCCTGTATTGTCGGTGGCTCTATGCCTCTTTTGTTGATTTCTGTCTGTGCTTCCCCAAATTTCTTGAGTAATTGTCCCATTTTTACCAGCTCTTTTTACAATTTATCCCTTTGATGCACTGCATGATTGAAATCTTCTTCTAAGAAATCCTGGACCATTCTAGTGCTCATTTCCCCATCATCCTCTATGATTGTATAGTCTTATGATGATTGTTGCACCTTTGATTTCTTGTGCGCGCCTCCTTCGTGCATGACTGGTCTCTTATTTCCCCCTGGTTCCTGTGTGATGGGGTTTGGGGTGGTCTCTTGTGCTCCCTTAGCATTTTTCGGTTGTCCGTTGGTCGGCTATGTAGTTTCTTTCTTCCCCTTCTGGGTCCCTATCTTCTTGGACTCTTTATCTTCCTGAGTCAGCTTGCCTTGGCCCGTTCTTGGTTTCTTGGGCAATTGGATTTACGGAGGCTGTGTTTCCACCTATTATGCCTCTCCTTTTGTTATTGTTTCGGGAACTTCCCAAGTAATCTTTGGGATCATCCATTCATCAGGCCATTCGCTGATGATCATGTCGATATCACCCTCTATGATTCAATAGCACATCTGTAGCCATGTTTTATCTGTATCTTGCCTTGGTTGTATCTACATTGTCTTTCTTGTATCCCATAAATTGGCGATGTCTGCATATCGCACGATATCCTCTAGTGTTATTCTCCATGATCAGATAATATCTTCCCATATATCCTGTAGGTATGCTTCGAATATGATACTATTCTCCCTCTTCTTCCTAGTCTATGGCCCAGATATCAGTAAGAGGTATCTCGCTCCCGTTGGTTGTGGTCTGGTACAAAACATCACATACCCTGGTTCTCGCCATCCCATGAAGAATATTAGGGTAATCATCCATGAGTAATGAAACTTTGTGCCTAGGTCTTGTGCATCCTTGTAGTCCTCTTGAAATAAGTTCAATAGATATGGCACCCAACTCATAGAAGTTCCTTGTGCGCACTGAGCTACAACTGCAATGACTCCTGCTGGTACTTCCTCTTTGCGGCATTTTATGATAAATTTGCAAGCTAATATCTTTGCCCCTACTTGTGTAGCTGCATTCTTTATTCGTTTGATTATGATGCCCCTCATTCCTCTGGCGGTTCCATATTTCTTCTAAATTTCATCTGCCAATGCTTTCTCCTTGGATTTGTCGTCCATAATCAACACGGGATCCATAACTAGGGTTGGTAACCCTGTGATTTGTGTGATAAGCTCAACATTTATGGGTATGGTTTTTTCCAACCATATTTCCCCTCCATGTGTGACTACTAACAACTTCTTGATACAGTCTTTCCTGTATTGTGCCTCATTCTGTCATCTGTGTGATAGCTGCTACATGTAAGCTGGGTACTAAAAATTCTAATGGCACTACTGCTTCTTGGCCATAGACAAGCTTGAAGGGTGTGTGCCCTGTCAAATTTTTGCATGTGGTCCTATATTTCCATAATACTGCTGGTACTTTGAGGTCTTAGTCATCTCTATTGACATTACAAATCTTTGTCAGTGCGTTTTCCAGAATTTTGTTGAAGGCTTCTACTGTGCCATTTTCTTTTGGGTGATACGGTGTGCTCTTCTGGTGATGAAATTCAAATTCTTCAGTCACCGCACGGATGATGTTGTTTATGAAGTGTGTGCCTTGGTCTCTCATCAAAACTCTTGGGCACCTAAATCTAGTGATGACTTGTTCAAACAAGAAGTGTGCAACTGTCTCTGCGCTACAATATTTTACTAGTGCGACTTCCACCCATCTTGTTAGGTATTCAATCATGGTAATAATGTATCTTTCCCCTGTTCATTTGGCTGGTGGGTTAATTGGTCCCACAAAGTTGATTTCACATTTATCAAATTCCTATAATGTTACTTGTGGTCGTAGTGGCATCTTGTCCCTTATGTTGGATTTGCCTACCCTTTGAATGACATCACATCCTTGACAGTACTCTTTCGAGTCCCTATGAATCATTGGCCACCATAGTCTTGTGCGTAGTACCTTCTACATGGCATCTTTTCCTGCATAATTCCCTCCTGTGATTTTCTCGTCGGATTCTACTAAAATGCTTGGTCGTCCATTCTCTAATATGTACCTTTGCAGGATGCTTTTTGTGCCCATCTTGTATAGGTGTCCTACGATCAATTGATAGTCAATTGCACGAACTTCCAGGTTCTTCTTCTGTATGGTGGTATATTCGTGTGGTGCAGTACCTGTGCTTAAGTACTGGATGATCTCTGCTAAGTAGTAATCAACAATCTATACTGAGAATAATTATGCATCCGGAAAGGTGTCTTGTAAATTCATAGGTTCTTCTCCATTTGTGACCCTGGATAGGTGGTTAGGTCCTGCATTCAGTTTCCCTTGTTTAACTATTACTTCAAAATCAAATTCTTGAAATAGCAGTAACCATCGATAGATTCATCCCCCCAACACTGGCTTTTTGACTAGGTATTTCAGGGCTGAGTGATTTGTAAACATATTAAAGTGTTTTCCCAATAGGTAATGTCTGAACTTCTGTAGTGCATAGACCATACCTAGGCCTTCTCTTTCTATCGTGTTATAATTCTATTCTGAGTCTAATAACTTTCTGCTTGCGAAGGCTATCAGATGATCCAAGTCTCTTGCTCCTGGTTATGCTAAGATAGCTCCCAGTTCTATTGTTGATGAATCTACATGCACATGGAATGTCTTTTCCTAGTCTGGAAATACTAATATCGGTGCGGTAACCATCCTTTCCTTCAGGGTATCCAGACCGTGTTGACACTCATTGTTCCATTGATCCTTTTTTCCTTCCTTAATAGTTTTTCCATTGCGGCTGTGATCTGTGCATATCCTTTGATGAACTTCCTATAGTATCCTGTGTTCCCTAAGGTTTCTCTTAGCTGTCAAACTATTTTTGGTGCTGGTAAGTTAACAATAACGACGATCTTGGTCAGATCCATTAACAAGCCTTGTTTGCATACTATATGGCCCAATAGTATCCCAAACAGTGTTCCAAATATGCATTTCTTGATGTTTAGTGATATCTGGAATTGTCTACATCTCTCTAACATTAGTCGTAGCACTTCCACATGGTTTTTCAGCAAATTGTAAACTATCCAGTCATCCAGGTGTACTTTGAGGAACTGATGGATGAATTCCTTAAATGCTATGATGAACACTCTGGAGAACATTGTGGGTGAATTATTTAGTCCAAATGGCATGACCTTGTACTGATAAGATCCCCATTCCATTGCAAACATGGTATTGTGTCTGTCCTCCTGTGTTATCTTAATTTTATGGTAGCCTGAGAATCTTTCAGTGAATGAGAAAGCTTCATGTCCCCCCACATTCTATAACACTTGATTTGTGAACGATGTAGGGAATGGGTTGTGTAGGCATGCATCATTCAAATTCCTCAAGTTGATGCATATCCTAATACCTCTTCCTTGTTTCTTGTCCTGTACTACCATCGAGCTTATCCATTCTGATTCCTCGACTGCTTTGATGATGCCGGCTTTGAGCATCCGATCGACATAATTAAATTTTTGCTTATATATGGGGTTCAGTCTATAGGTTCACTATATAATAGGTCTCACTTCAAGTCTGAGTGGTGTCTTCATCTCTCCCAGTTCTCCTGCTATACCCTTCATCTTTGTAAATGTTGTGGAAAAAAGGTAGCTATATTCGCGCAACAATTCTGTGATGCTTTCTACTGTTTTCTCATCCCAGTAGTCTCCAATGCTGCCCATTTTGGGTTGCAAAGGTCTCTATATTCATGCAACAATTGTGTGATGCTTTCTACTGTTTTCTCATCCCAATAGTCTCCAATGATGTCCATTTTGGGCTGCTCAGTTGTCCCAATGTTAACTTTCTTTACCTTGATTGGTGAGATAATGACTTCTGATTCTATGGGTGGTCCTTCCACATTTCTTTCGCCTTCTACTTCTTCGATATGAATGTCGCCTGGGTCATATTCATCTGGTGCTTCCTCCTGTACATGATAACATGACAGTAGTTCCTTAACTGTCTGTTTATTCTGTTGTTTCTCTTCTATGATAAATTCTATTTCCGATTCTTGGATGAATATTACTCCTCTGATTCGTTTGAGAGTTGCATCTATATTGTGGTTCTCATGCTCGAATGAGAAAGTGATTGTGAAGTTCTGTTGCAATGTCCTCCATGTTGTAGTTCCTTTGCGAAATTCCTAGTCTATGTACCAGTTCATTGGTATGCCCTCTAAAGTATGTATGAAGTGATGAGGCCATTCCTCTGGTGGTGTCATTTTCCACAGCATTTTGCACTTCACCAAGTGTTCCTCTAGTGCCTCTTATCCTTAGTATTATTGCTTTTTGTTGTATTCCTGTTATGCATCGAACCTTATGCGCATTAGTTGCTTACATTGATACTGGTCTGTAATGGTCTCTTTATGTGCGCCTCACCATCTTGCATGTGTGGCCTTAAGTGCTAAGTCAAGTGCTAACAGTCGTTGATTTTCTATTAATTCATCTTCGTATTGTGTCAAGAATGTTTCCAAATCATTTAGTCCATGGAAATTGGGTGGTTCTTTGATTTATGTGCCTACCCATCTTATTGCGCGGTCTATTCTTGCACATCTTCGCGTGGATACTTCGTGTAGTCTCTGTTGCCAGTTTTCTAACCCAGTGTTTGAGTTTGTTGTGCATGAAGTAATGCTCCACCAACTGAGTACCTCTTCTATAGTTGGGTTTACATAATCTCCTCATAGCGCATAGTTGTTCTGTACAACTGGTTGATCTCCTTTAAGTCCAAGAAAGTGGGTTCTATGAATCTCTCCCCTTATGATGGATCTAGTGGTGCTATGACCCTGTATTCTCCGGATTCAAATGTCATTTTCCTAGTTTTCAAATTGATTATGGTCTGGTTGTCAAATGCCCAATCTAGACCAAGCAACATCAGGTAAGGTGTCGTGTCTTCCACTTTTTCAATGACTTCAAAGTTTGCTTTAGTGCGCAATCCATCAAGATATATTGTCACTCCTTTCAGTATACCTATTGGTAGGAATCTATGTTTGTTCGCTAGTTTTAATTCGATATTTGAGTATCCCAATGTTGGCTCTCCCATACATTTCCAAGTCTTCTTGGGTAGCACATTCACTTTGGATCCTAGGTCTAGTATAATGTCTCCCATGTTGAAATCTCCAATATTAGCATTTAGTCTAAATTCCCTACATGTTCTTCTTTTGGTGTGTAGGTGATTGACAATTTTTTGTTCTAGTTTTTATTTCGTCTCACTGCTACATTTCTCTAGAATGTTTTGTAATATTTTCACAAATGAAGGATCACTTAATATTTTCACGCATGATTGCAAAAATCCTTTGATTGTGTTTACTTGTCCCTTGGGCTGCATTCCTTTGGTATGATCCAATGACGGAAACATGTCATATTCTGGGGCTTCCATGAATGGTTCCGCATTTGAAGTCAGCGTTGTGTCCTCCTTCTAAAATTCTTGTCTGGCTTCCTTAAAAGTCTCCTTTTCTTTTGGCGCATTGAACTTCTTTCTTGGTTCGGTGTTCTTCTTTACCCATTGGTTCTGTGTTGGTTCCTGAGGAACTACGTCACTTCCTATTTTTGTTCCTCTACGAGTGACTAGATTGATGTTTCCTCCATCGTCCCTGGCTTCATCTGAAATCCATTGGACATTTTGATTGTTATGGTTCCTCTTTTCCTGAATATTTACTAGTAGTGTCAGACATTCCTCTGTATCGTGGTCCGATGCGTGACAATACATACAAGTTGCTGGTGGAAGTGGACATTCCTGTGCATAATGTCCTGGTTGCTGACAATTGTGACATGTGACTGGTCCTCTACCGCATATGAAACCTTCTCTAGCTCATCCTCCACCTCGGTAGCGTGCTCGATCACCTCGCGTCACGTTATACTATGGTGGCTAATTATATTGTGTGGTATTGTACTGGGGTTGTGTCATGTTGTACTGTGGATTCACGTTATTGTATGGTTGCTGCGCAGTATTGTACTTCTGTTGTGAAATATTGTATGGAGTTGGGATTTGATTGAATTGTGGCATTTCTTGCCCAGTCATCATTTCGACCTATACCCTGTATGCATCTGATCTTTCCCACATCAGCTCCATAGTTCTGCAATATTTGTTGTCATGGACTACTGACTTACAAATGGTGCAATATGAATTCTTTGGAACTATGTGGTATTTTTGCATCATCGTGCAGTGATAAGGGTCGTGACTAGGTTTCTTGCATATTTCGCACCATAATCCTCCCCGTGGTAGCAAATTTTGCATACCTGTTTCCATATACTATGTGAATGTTGGGCATTTGTTCTTGTGGTGTCCTTCTGTCCTCCATGCAGTGCACCAAATGACTTCTCATTTGTCCTTGTTCTTATTCTGGTTCAACTTAAATGTTAAATTATTCAAATCCTCCTTCAATTCCTCAATAGCGGGGTCTCTATGTTGGTACTAGTTCTCTTCCAGTTGCAAGGCTTCCTGCAGAGCCTCTGCCTGGGTTTGAAATTTATGTTGTCGTAAGGGATATTTTAAGTGTGGGAGTAGTGAGTTTACAAATAGGTGTTGATGTTGCATCTCGGTCATAAGGTATTTTAGTTTTCCCTTTAGTCACTTGAATCTCTGGTCAATCTCCCATACAGATTCTCCTAGTTTCTGTCTAATCGTGATCATCTCATTCATGTATTGATCCTCTGAGTTCAGCTTCTGGAACTCATTGATCAATAACTTCTTAATGTCTACCAGTGTCCTCATCATCCCAGTGGCATTGTTTGTGTCTAAACTCATGTACCAGTCTAGTGTGTGGTCTCTTAGCGTAATTTCTAGCTATGCGGGTTTGGTATCTTCATCAATGATCTATTTTTCCTCCCAGATCTTTGTACAAATGAACAAATGCTTCTCAGGGTATTCTGTTGCTTCTCCTCGAAATTATGGTAATCGGATAGTGGGATTGTGTCCTGCCTTTATGAATACTAAACTACTTCCTCCTTCACGTGGTATAGATACTTGACTAGTGCTATTTGAACTGGCTCCTCTAGTTGTTTCTCCTTGTGTAGATGTACTTCTTGCTATCATACTTCCTCCAAACTTCAGTTTTCTAAACAATGGTGTTCTCTTTGGTGTATTAGTCGCACATGGGTTTATGGGTTCCACACTCACATTAATATGGATAGGATGGTTTCCTTCTCCTCCCGTTCTTAAGCCTCTTGTTTTCCTCTCATATGTTGCAAGTAGGATTTCCTCAATCTTCTCCATAGCTCGGAGATCCTCTACTTCTTCCTCATCGCTCACCAAGCCTTCCCTCGCGAATATGACTCTCTTCTTGTTATTCAACTTATATTGGTAGGGTACTCATCTACGCATCATTCCTCATGATGCCAAGATCCACTTGATATGGTTGTCATCCATCATGATCGGGTCCAACGGTTCCTCCTCCTTATTGCCTTTATCCTCACCTCTTTCCATTTATCCTCTCTTTTTCAGTGTTTCCCCCCTTCCCCCATGGGCGCAGGTAAGTTTAGCAATCTGATTCGATTGTCATTACACCTTTTTTATATATCAGTATCTTAATAGAAGTATACAGGGATTGAATGTACCTTCCTCGAGGTCCACGTAGAAATTATTGCTATGCTGCATTGTATGACTTCAACATGTCAAATACAAATTCGGTGATGAAACCTGCCACAATACTGTCAAGACAAAAGTCTGCTGCACAGGTGAATTTGTTGTTCACCTACTGTAACTGCTCAATCTGTACCTAAGTCCAATCTAGCTGTCGGATCTGGTTCATCGCATGGTTATCCTTCAACCTTAGTATCCACTCCTGTAGTAGATGCAGAAAATCACAGAAAACGATTTTGTGTAAATCAGTAAACACATATTTATCCAGATATTTGCGAGGTTTGATTCTAGGGTTTCTATTGTCTTTTTGGGAAACTCTAGCTCTTTGGTTCTCAACCAACCTTCGATTTCTGCTTTCATGGGGTTCCATGGTCTCAACATTCCCTTCTAATGGCTCATTGGTATTCTTGTTTTGCTCGTTCTTTTCTCATTCAATCTATCTCATATACCCAGTCCTCTCTTGTTCCTTCTAACACAGCAACAAAACCATTTGTTGGTTTAACTTCTTTCTTTTGTTGTCTAAGTTATTGACCCAGGGTTCATGTCTTCAGGTTTCCAACAAAGACTCTAAAATTATCGCCCCCCCTAGTAGACCAGAAGGCAACACAGTACAAAGAGTGCACTGCACAGTCTCACCCGAGATAGCTTTAAATGGGTGGATGTAAGACTCGGGCGTTTATAGCCTAGTATTGAGTATGAGATAGGGGACTTTTAATATGAGCCATATACTACAAATCATGATTGTAATCTACTAGTACTCACGAGGTTGCATCTATCCTTCACATTTATTTCCCGAACAACACAATCATATTCCATAACAATGCATTAACTCATTTATTAAGTATAACAATTAACTGCTGGAAGAAAATGAATATATACATGCACATATATTACCGTGGTTCAACCCCTCCTGGGCTACGTCCACAAATATTTGTCTCTTGGCTCTTTTATTATGAGAGTTCTGCATTCCCAGCGCCACGCACTTACAATTACCTTTGATGGGTAAGTTCTGTATGAGGTGAACTAGATTGCACCAAGCTCCACATCCTGTGATCTAATCCTTAGATCTTCCTCCTCTCCTTTGTTCTTAGCTCATCAACTTACAAAATTGGTCCATAACCATATTACATAACCCATCAACTCATATCTAGCTACGATATATCATTACAAAAGTTGAACTAATACAAAAGTGAATCAACCTCTCTATGATACCTATGTATCTCTATTTATATATATCAGTCGCTTCATCCATTGCAATGTATTACCAAAACCCTAACCCTACCGATGTTAGGTCTTCCTCCCCTGTACACATGATGTTCTTCCTCCAACTATCGTTTCCTTGTGCACGCTTTCTTGCATGCACGCATGCCGTGTTACCTTCCAGTTGTTACTTCCATTTCTGCACACTTTTTTTCCCACGATCATCCTTCTTTCCACTTCGGCCTGGTGCCAACATGCAATATGTCATAACATTGATAAGAGGAAGAGAACACATGGGTGGTGCGTGGGAGAAAATTTGTAGCGTGCCAGTGGAATCAAAAGAGGAAGCATCACACAGTTACACGTTGACATGAAGAGAATTTGTCATGTAGTATGGTGGGGCAACAATCAGATCGGATTGTGTATCTCAGTGTAGTGGCTATATGTTGAGAATCCCAGTGAGCGATGCATGGAGAAGTCACATGCTAAGTGGAGAAACCGATTTTTCACAAGTTCGTAGTGCACAACTTGGAATAAGAGATGAATCATGTTGTGGTAATGCTTGGATAGGCCTGGAGTTAGGAACGCATGTTGGTGGTGCACAATCAAGTCATGAGGGGAAGGAAAAAAATGTGGATGTGCCACATGTGAAGGAAGATGGAGGCTCCCCTAGTGGTGGGGGATTTGAACTAATAATGTTGGATTGTCTTGTGTAGCTACAAATATATGGCTCTTTAGGTCCCCTCATAATAAATTTAAGGAGAAGATGGTCTTACCCCCTCCTTTGTTCCACCCCCCTTGTGCATTTTTAATCAAAAATAAAACATAGCAGATAGTGAAGAGGTTGAAGTTGAAGAAAGAGAATAAGAGGAAAGAAGTGACCACACAAATTGAGGAGAAGGTGAAGTCATTAATAATTTACCCCAAGCGATAGTTTTGTGGAAGGATCCATAAAATAACAATCATAAGAGTGGAACTAACCCTGGTCCCAAGATCTCCAATCATGATAGTACGTTGAAATTTCTCATGTTCCATGGAATGGGTAAGGATGATGTCGAGCAACATTGGTTCACCTATGAAGCAATATAGTCTATAAAGAGAGTTATAGACGAGGCAACTAAGATTGCACAACTAGAGACTACATTCAAGGATCTAGCCCTGACATAAATATAAGGCTATTGTGCCAGGAGGACATGTGAGGTCCCTATCCGAGATCAAATAGGATCTGTTTCAGGATTTTCAGAAGCCAAACTCAGAGTTCAAATGCATTATAGAAATCAAGGAAACCAAGAAGAAAAAATGAGATATTGTTTAGGATTATGACGAATGGTTCAAAATCTTATTAATGGATAGGTTGATGTTCTATATCCAATATGTGCAACACATATAATGGTTCATTGTGGGGTTTCTCCCCCATATCTGAGTCTCTCTCACCCAACAAAAGGTGACGACTCAGGCTGAAAAAATTGAGATCGCAATGTTCATGGAAGCCACACCTTGAGGCATGGAAACATCAATCGAGTTGGCGCAAGTTCAATCACAACTGGCCAACCTAACAATATAGTTGCAAGATATCGCCAAGGATAAATTTGTGCATGAACATGTGTGGTTCACTACATGCCTATCATAAGGGAATCAACGAGACGAGTGCTCGGTCCTTCCAAATTATTTGGAGATAGGCGTGTTGAGTCCATTTCCATATGGACAATTAGAATGGTGTGAAATATACCTGCAGTGGGGCCATGTTCCACCCCACTACCCCACCTTACAAAAGTATCAAGAAACAAATCACACCCCCTTTTGTGAATTTTGTAAATCTATCAGCCATTATATCAGTAGTTGTCTTTCCTTCCAAATGATGCAAGAAAATACCCAAGATGCATTCCGGGTACAAGAGGAACAAAAGGGTTGTGATCACATGGGTGGAAATAGAGGTGGATATCAAGGAGGACCTAGAGGTGGGCATGGATTTGGCCATGAATTAGAATATGGTGGGTAATATGGAATAGCCCCCACATGATTCAATTGTAGTGAGATTGGTCATGTCTCATGGTTCTGCATTAATCCACGCATGCTCTGTGCATATTGTTATACTCCTGAAAATTTAATTGAGGATTGTCCAGACTTGATGAAAAAGTGGGAGGAGAAGAAGGGTAACTATCAGGGATGATTTTAAGGATGGAAATTTATTTTAAAATGTAGAAACCTTGGAGAAACTTACTAATACTTCATATGCCAACTATAAATGTCTGGCGACATTTTTGTAAAAATATTCAAATTTCTAAGGATTTTATATAGTTTGTATAAAACTTTGGTGATTTTTAAGTTAAAATAATTTTATCCTATAGAATTTGGGCGAATCATTTTTAGAATAGCGAATTTGTTTTTGGGAAAAACCATGGAAAATTAGCCCATGAGTGAAATTTATCCCCTAAAATCATCCATGGTAACTATAACATGGTACATGTCGAACCGTGCAAAAACCAGAAGAAGAAGGGAGAAGTGAACATTTGTTCAGTAATCCGTGGAAAGGTGAAGACAGGGGCAAACTTCTAGCACAGAGAAGGTTCAGTTCAATAAGAAGAAGGAAATATCAAGAAGGCCCCCCATCCCCTTCCTAAGTTTGATGCAAATTAGCAGAAGCCATTCCTACACAATGCAAAGCGAGCCTTGGAGGAAGAACAAGCGTGAGAGGAGCTGCAACGCATGACTCATAGGTATCTTGAAGAGGAACTAGTCTGAGAGGAATTTCATAGGGAAACACATAGGTCGCTAGAAGAAGAATGGATCCACGAAGAAGTACAAAAAATGACACAAAGATCATTAGAGGAAGTGCATGCACCAAAAGAACTATAGCACGCGATGCATATATCTTTGGAGGAATCACATGTGTGAGAATAAATCCAACACACCACCCAAATATCAATAGAATAATCACACAGATAGACTATGTTGCGACACACTAAGAAGGAAGCATATGAGCAACACCAAGAAGAGTTGCAATGCGTAGAGCACATCAAAGCCTTGCGTGACCTCGGTTGCATGGCAGAAGTAGAAGATCAAGTCAATACCTTCTTGCATTATTGTTTATGTTTCCTAAGAGATCCAAAATATGTGAGTAAGTTGACTCAAATGTTAATTGCTTTCATGAAATAAAAAGGAGAGGAGACCACCATCGCAACTATGTTGCCAAAAAGGGATGTTTTCTAGGTTAGGAAGAAAAAGTCCATTGGATGAGAGTTTAATATGACAACATAGCTTGGTGGGTATGATATGGATGGAGTCATGTTGTATATAGGATCCAACGTGAACATTTTATGTTTTCTAAGAGATCCAAAAGATGTGAGTAAATTGACTCAAATGTTAATTGCTTGCATGAAATAAAAAGGAGAGGAGACCACCATCTCAAGTATGTTTCCAGAAAGGGATGTTTTCCAAGTCTCAAGAAAAAGTGCATTGGCCAAGAGTTTAATATGAAAACATATATTGGTGGGTATGATATGGATGGATTCATGTCGGATATAGGATTCAATGTGAACATTTTACCCAAGAAATCCTGGGAAGTGATGGGGAAACCGAAGTTGGTTTGGTCTCCCATTTAGCTTCGATTATCCAACTAGTACAAGATATACTCCATCATTCTGTTGGAGTAGGTTGAAGTAAATATAGGAGTAAAAAAAAGGTCGACTTTGAAGTCATTAAAATCATAGATGAGTTAGATCCCTACCCTGCATTGCTAAGAATCGACTAGGATTTTGATAACAATGCGGTGTTGAATTTGAAAAAGCACCAAATTTCATTTGAAACTGACACCCTATGCATGGTTGTGCTACTGGATCCATGTGAGGTGACTGATACAATGATCCTATCGACCAGGATGTGAAAATCTCAACAATTGAAAATATTTACAAGGTTACAGGGCATAGGGAGGACTGCATCAACCCCACTGCAAAAAGAAAAAAAAAGTTGGAGGAGTGTTAAGTCGTATGAAACAGATTTTGAATATTCCTTGGATAGATGGAAAAATAAGTTGTATGAGGCATCAATACGATGGTGCGCCCGAATCACAAAGGCAATGCAATGGATAGGGTCATAAATTTCAGATGCCCTACGGTTTGATGGTACTAGACTACTAGAGACATTCCTAGTCCAAATGAAGAAGACCATCCCCATAGAGTAGAGACTCCATGACATGGATTTCATTGTTCACAAGACCCCCACATGGTGGTGGGAGTCTCATCACTTGAATATTTAGAACTGGGAGTAGGTATCCAAGTTTATACAAGTGCGCTTACAATCCATTACCAAATTTGAACTGGCCAACTGATATAAGGGGACTGAGGATCCTTAGGAACACATCTCCTTTTGTGAATGGTTCTATAATTCTAAGAACATCCCTTAATCCCAAAGGTTCCATTAGTTTTTCCATACAATGGATATGGTCTCTCAAAGATGGTACATCCAGGAAGAACTCTGAAGGAAGAAAATCTAGTGGACCCATATGAATTCCCAATTCCTTTTGACATTCAAGTTCACTTCAGACACTTTAGTTCTCAGCGAAGCTCTTGGTCAGGGTAAGGGCTTTATTTTTCATTAGAATCCAAAATTTTCTATTCCACCGGTGGCCAATATGAAGGAATCATTCCATTTATGGAAGGTCGATATAGAGAACATTGATAATGACAACCCCCACAACATCTAGATCCAAGATTCTGAAGGAGAACACGCTCTAGAGGGAAGGTAGTTGAGAGAACCATGCAAGATTATAATGGCCCCATCAAGACTAAGAAACATAATATTGGTACATAGGAAGCACCAAAGATGGCCATTATTGGGGATTAATGGGACAAGGAGACCGTCACCTAGGTGGTTGACCTCTTGAAAGAGTATGAACACTTATTTCCTCGAATTTTTTCTGAGATGAAGGGCATCATGGGATCCTTAGGAGATATGAAGATCCAAATTAAACCTGATGCCAAGCCTTCCAAGAGAATACCCTACCATCTAAATCCTATATACAAAGAAAAAGTGTGAAAGGAGTTAGATCACATGCTGGATGTCAGGATCATTGTCCTTGTCGAAGAATTTGAAAAGATTAGTCCCATGGTCCTTCAACTGAAAAATACCAGGGAAATTCAAATATGTGTCGATCTACAGAGCCTCAACACAACCTGTGTCCATGAACCTTTCCCAAATCCATTCACATATGAGGTGTTGGAGAATGTTGTAGGAAGGGAAGCTTACTCCTTCATGGGTGGTTTCTCCAGATATCATCAAGTTCAGACCACAAAGGAAGATTAGGTAAAAACCACATTCAAAAATGAATGGGGGTCCTTTGCATATAGATTCATGCCTTTCGGATAAAAACATTCCCCTGCAATATTTTCTCGAATACTGTTAGCAACATTCAAGGAGTTTATCCATAAGTTTCTAGAGGTATACTTGGACGATTGGACGATGTTCGGTCTAGTAAAATACCATATACAAGATCTTCGGCTAATGCTTGATCGATCTTTCCAACTGTAGATATATTTGAATTTAAAGAACTGCATATTTTGTACTCCCTTTGGTATATTACTCGGCCATGTTATATGTAAAGACAACTTTCTAGTCAAACAGACCAAGATTTCCACCATCCTATATATGGTATCCCCTACTTCAATCTAGGGAATGTGTGAAACATTGAAACATATCGGATACTATAGACGGTTCATCCAGAATTATGCTCAAATAAAAACCTGTTGACGGACGAAATTGACCGCTCGTCAACTGGAGGAGTGAATCTGGTCCGAGGTTGTCTAAATAACCCAAGCCATTTGGATTAATCCACTCCGATGGGTTTAGCGACTCCGTTAGCCAATCTAAGTCCTACGAAAGTAAAAAG
This sequence comes from Picea glauca, assembly GCA_000966675.3. NCBI lineage: Eukaryota > Viridiplantae > Streptophyta > Pinopsida > Pinales > Pinaceae > Picea > Picea glauca. Next base: position 280,480 of record JZKD02S2040470.1, read on the forward strand.
ACAAAAAACTAAAGAGACTAACTAAATGAAAAACAAACAGCTGCTGAAATCTATATACAATCTAAAATGTATTTACAGTTTTACTAACTAACAGAATAATAGTTCTACTTATTAAATATACAGTGCATCGATATATTTCTATTTCTATTATATGTACAGTATTCACAAAATGCAATTTTTTTATCGAAAACCTACGAAAATCATATATGAATTGACAACAAAGCTATTGTCTAGTATTTTTTATTTTTTTATAACTTTTATAAACAAGAAATGAAATGGCAGCTATATAGCTGAGAAATAAGAATAACAATATGTATTGTGTATCTAAACTACAACAAATTCTTATATTAATTAACTAATAGAATGCTACTAGCAAACTAACCTGTAATCGCATATCCATATGTGTCCTGTACGTAGCATCTACGTTTGTTGTTTGATGCGGCCAACCCACACCAAATTTTCACAATGCTTCTCGTAAACGCGAAACAGTAATGCTTTGAATGATAATGATAGAACAAATAAGATATGTAGAAACAACAATTTATCATTTGACAAACGATCATATTAAGATAAATCTGAGTATGACAATTTGTATATAACTGTTCATTGGATAGAGAAGATCAACCTTCAAATCATCAAATGTAAACAGATTAATTGTTGTATATAAAATGAGAAACATAAAATATGGACACTATTTAAATCCCATCACATCAACCTGTAACAAATTATGATATCTAAAGTAGTCAAAAATTTGATTACAAATTGAAATGAACAAAACTTGAACAAAAATATGATATGTTGAAGGTAAAGCTGTGTAAATATCCACTTTCATTCAAGTCTGATAATCACAAATCCATAGTTTCTTCTCCCAAGCAGCGATGATATTTGTTTACAAAATAATACATTTATAAAGGCCACATGATCAAAACATTCCTTGTCGAAATTATCAAAGTTGTTCCAAAAATCGTGGGAAATACAATCTCCCAAATTTCCATTCCTATCTAGAACTAACAACCTAATCTAAAACCATGTAAAGAAATAGAATGTTCAGAAATTCCACTAGTGATCCAATCTCCTTTAAAATTCGTATGTACCTATAAATGCACCAGAATACATGATTTCAGATTGCATTTTAATTGTAAAATCAAAAAATTCAAATTTTTATGACTAGCTACAGAATTTCACGATTTTGTAGCTAGTTATTATTATAAATAGAATCGAGTTTTATCCATTCAATCAAAACAGAAATAGATACGATTTGAGCAAACAAATCGTATATGCTAATTCAAAACACAAACAAAATCATTTTAAAATCACTCTTAAAATACCATACCTCGGTTTCAGGGATTCATTTTGATCAAGCTATTTTTAAATTGACAATGGCAGTGGTCGCCTCTACATTTTTGAAAACAACAGAGCATGTGGTCTTCTATCTTTTATCATTAGCTTGCAATATATCGTTCTCTTTAGTTAGCACATTCACTTGGTCCTCCAAGGACTTGATCCGAGATTGGACCAAAGGGACGTTTGTATAATATCGGTCGAGCCACGACTTACATTCGTCGCACTATGGTTGATCAAGCCGTGTATTTACAGGTGAGGAACTTCTTAATTGATCAGTAGGTTCTCTGTCAAGTTTAATCCCAGGGAAGTTGGGGTCATCTCTAAGACACGACGGGAGGTTTGTCACATAGTCATATGGCTTAACTGAATAAAGTCTATGCGAGTATGGATACTCTTCGGTTAGAAACCGTTCGATTTCAGAATCAGAATCTTCACTCAACAGGATTGGTTTTTGGTCTGTGTTTTCTTTAGGTTTATTATGAGCACACCGTGAAACCCATCACGCGGCCTTTTTACCCTTACAAATTATATCATTGTTTCTTTTACCCTTTTCTTTGCAGACCTTTTAACATGCTTACCACCATATTTTGGACATGAGTGAGGAAGGGTGTCGGGTTGAGCATCGTTCAGGTAGGTTGAGGGTTCAACAGAGGGAAAGAGAATAGGAGGGGGAATGATAGTCCTGACAAAGGTTTCTGTAACAATGGTTTTGTCAACTTGTCATATTTTAGGACTGGCAAAACCATTCCTCAACAAGAAAGCATCCCAACAATCGCCATTCAACATCAACTGATGAACCATAATAATTTTAATTAAACAGTGATGGAAGAGGCTGGAGTCGGATTTCTCCCTTTTGAAGTGCTTATCCATTTTATGCAAACTCCTAAGGAGAAAATACGACATATTTAAGGGAAAATCTATGAAACTCATGAGCATGCATAGGTGGTATAGGAAAACTAGACCATATCTACCCTCACATGTAAAAAACTACTTGCTAATAGCCAACAAATCATTCCATCTAGATTTCAAAGTTATAATGGGCATACCTTTGTCGCAACTGTTAATCTTCCTTGAGGTAAACAACAGTGGCCAGGGTACTTCTTCAACCTTTGAATTTTTAAACCATCTTTGTCCCTCGGCTGGCAGACCAGTGGCTGAGCTAATGAAATTCTCATTAAACTCGAGTTGGATGTCCCCAATTTTGGCTCTGCACTCATCAAATGTTAGTGCGATTTGTTGAGAAACTGCTAGGTTGAAACCCTCGAACTTCTCAATAAAAACCCGCCAACCATTCCTCTCTAGGTCCTCTCGGGCATTATCAAACAACAACAAAGTTTGGACACCTTTGGGTTTGATTCGCACTACAGGAGCCATAGCTAATAGCACAAAATCCACAGGGTATTCGACGATAGGGTTTGACAGGGTAGACACAGAACCCTTTTCCCTAACACAAAGCAAAGGCAACCCAAAATGCAAGAGCAGAGCATTAATTCTATGCGAGCGAGAATAGTGGAGTAAATTGTGACCATGCAAGAATATCATGTCGGGTTGTACAATCAACGGTGCCTTGGTGTAATGGTACATTCAAATCACAACAGTGCATATCCAAAATAATTTTAATCAACATGCCAAATAAATTATCACATAACCACGATTTGACTCAAAAATCAATATGTTCAATCAAACCATTGCGTCGAAGTTTATGTAAATTGACACCATATTAACAATAGTCAAATGCATAAATATTTGGTGTTTTGATAAATATGTGACCAGTGGTGTTTTTGAGGTCAAAGAGTTATAACCACATAAACAAATAGGTTCATGACAAACCAAATGATCATTTTAATGTAATCAACATGAATTCCGACTGTGGGTTTTCACACTTGCAGTTGTGAAAACAAAAATGAAAAGTAGGTATGCAAAAGCAAAAGATAATGGTGTCGTTTAAAAAGTTGCGACGAGTAATGAGGGTTCAAAAACCTTGTGTAGGCAACTTGTAGAGAAAAAGATAGAGATTAATATGGTTGCCAACAATGGCGACACACTGGTAGAAGCAGTTATCTCTGCCAAATGAACAAATCCAGATTAGGATAATGAGAACAACTTCAACTCGAAAACAACCAGAAAACTGTTTGAACATCATCATCAATCATAAAAAATTCCATCTTGTTATTTTAAAAGATGAAAACTGATGACAATCTTAACAAAAGAGAGTCACGATATTAAGGTTAAAATCTCCAATACTGTTGACAGAGCCACTGCTGCTAGCAGGCATCCATAGCCTCGACAGGGATGCCATTTAACCCACTCCAATATCCATATCCTGCCAGGAAGTTCTAGATCAGAATGAAGGACATTTAAGGTCAAAAGATTCCATATCTAAGAATTTTCATATACCCGACATTGCTTCGCTGCCAGCGGGCCTGTTTAGTACCCCGACAAAGTTATCTTGGCATCATGCATGCATTTACCCTCTGCTAGAAAACTTGTTCAGTATCCCGACGGGTTCAGTATCCCTCTGAGTTGTTCTCTTAAGGAATAGGGACATCGTAAGAAGAAAATGAATGATCATGAAAAGCTTCAATTACAGATTGAAATCAATAAACTCCTTTCAAACAACAGGCTTTATTCAACATGGCTGTAAACTTCAGAAGCATATCATAATTGATGTTTAAACAAACTTTCAACAGTCATTTCAGAGGAGAAATTTTTCTATTCTCTTAGTCTGAATAGTTCATGATGCAGGTATATGTATTTCAGAAGTAAAAAATGGTAAGCATAAGGGAGAAATCAAAACCAAAACATCAAAGAAAAAATGAAAAGAAAACAAAGGAAAAATATTTACACAGTGTACATAGGGTTGTCATCAAGTGAAATACCTTTTTAGATCTTGGCCATTCACCGGATAGGTGTCTGGCTGTCCCTCTAGACTCTGTAATCTGAAACAACAGGGACCCAATTTTTCAGCAATCAAAAACAGTCCTAGCCATAAGTTCTGAAACTTCGTATGCTCTCCCTTTCCCTCATGTGGTTTGTCCCATTTTAGGACAAGGTCACCTACTTCAAATTTCCTGCTAGAGGCAGAGTTGGAATCAAACCAACTTTTAACCACAAGTTGATGCTGATCCAACTTCCGTTTTGCTTGAGCCCTCACTTCTTCTAGTTTTAATAATGCGTTAATTCGATTCTCCAAAGGGGGGCAGTCCTCTTCTTGTATTTTATGTGATAGCTGCAGTGAGGGAAGAAGAATATGTGGTGGCAGAATTGCCTCTCTTCCATAGACAATAAAGAAGGGAGAGTTACCCATAGCAGTTTTCGGAGTTACTCTATCATCCCAGATTGCGTTTAACAGTGCATTATGCCATTTTTTGTGGTTTTCAGATACCGTTCTCTTGATGATTTTAATCAGATTTTTATTAGTTGATTCTGCCAATCCATTGCCTTGAGGGTAATAGCAAGTGGAATATTTTAATTTAATTCCATTTTCTAGAGTGAAATCACTCATCTCAAGAGACGAAAAATAGGAAGCGTTATCGAATACTAGACAGTCAGGGATACCAAAACGAGTAATAATATTTGAATTCAAAAAGGTAATTACCTGACTAGTATTTACAGCTTTTAATGGGGTAGCCTCAGACACCTGGTGAAGTAATCTGTGGCTTTTATGATAAAATTATGTTGTTGTGAGGATGGTGGATTGATTGGGCCTATAATATCGAGACCCCACTTCTGAAAAGGGGAATCTACTGAAACAGGATGCAGAGGGAAGGTTGGTTTCTGTATTCGTCCGGACGTTTTTTAACAAATAACACACTTGCGACACAAGGCATGAGCATATTTAAAAATCATAGGCCAGTAATAACCTTCTCTTAATACTTTATGGACAATGGTATCTCCACCAAAATGCCCACCAGCTTCTCCCGCGTGCAATTCTAATAAGACCTTTTCTGCTTCATCTTTATCAAGACAGCGCATTAGTATTCCATCAAAATTTTGATGAAACAAAATACCATTAATCAACTAAAAGGAGGCATATTTCAATATGAGTGCTTTTCTTTTAGTGGGATCCAGGTGACAGGGGGCTGACCCATGTTCAAGACAGAATTTTATATCATCATACCAGGGGCTAACAGGGTTTTGTGCACAACAGATTAAATTTTGGTAGTGTTGTCCTGGGTTTGACACATCATTTTCCTCTTGTTGTCCTGCTGCTGAGTCATTGACTAACTTGCATAGCCCTTGACCTCTCACTATTTTTGCTAGGGTGATTTCTATGTCATACTCTTGTAAAGAGGTGACCCAATTAGCCCTCTTTTCACCTAGTTCTTTCTACACTAACAGATTTCTGATGGCCGGGTAAGGGATGATAATTTTCGTCCTAGATTTCAAAAGATAAGATCAAAATTTCTTTACTTCTTTAAAAACAACATAGGCTTGCTGATCTACTGCTAGGTAATTGAGTTATGCGCCTTTGAAGGCTGAGCTCATAAAGACAATTGGGACTTCATTGTTTTCAATGTTCTTTTGAATTAGGACAACAACATAGGAGAGGTCAAAAGAAAATGTGTAGAGAGTGAAGTCTTGTGAAAATTCGGGGCTCATCAGAGAAGGGGCATCTATTATGGACTTTTTTATTGAATTAAAATCTTGGTTTTCTAAGGGTCCCCAATGGTATTGTACATCCTTTTTTATTAAGTTTGGTAAAGGTCTCACCATTTCTGAAAAACTGGGGACGAATCTCCTAACAAACTTTATATGGCCTAAGAAAGATTGCATAGAATTTTTTGATGAGGGAGGGGGGAGTTTCGAGATGACTTGAGTCCTTTCAGGGTTGATAATCATCCCTTCACTTGATACAATAAATCCTAAGAGCTTACCTTGTTCTACTGTGAAGATAGATTTTTTAGGATTCAAGGAAATGCCGTACTTATGACATTGCTATAGAACGGATCTTAAATGAGCTAGATGATTAGCTTTGTTTTTCGAGAATACAGTAACGTCATCCAGGGAAACTACGACAAATTGATTGATTAATTCTTAGAAAGCGATGTCCATCGCTCTCTGGAAAGTGGCACCAGCATTAATGAGTCCAAAGGGAATTTTCCTATAAGAGTAGGTGCCCCATGGAGTGCATAAGGTAGTTTTAAGTTGGTCTGGAGGGGACATCAGGACTTGGTTATACCCTGAAAAACCATCCAATAAGGATAATCTTTCAGAACCAAATACATGTTGAAGGATCTGTTCCATGGGTGGGAAAGGGTAGTTGTCTTTATCAGATGCTCGATTAAGGTTTCGGAAATCGATGCATAGTCGGATTTCACCACTCTTCTTCCGGACATGGAAAAGATTAGAGACCCATTGTGTGTGCCTAACCGGGAAGATTATCTTAGCATTCAAGAGTTTTTTTAATTCTTTTTTGACAGTCGGTTCGATTTTTGGGTGCATTTTTCTTAACTTTTGTTGAAACGACACGGTTTGGGGTTTCATGGGAATGACGTGTTGTATGATGTTAGGATCAAAGGTTTTTAGGTCATCATACATCCACGCAAAAACATCTTTGAATTCATTAAACAATTTAATAAATGCCGCTTTCTCTTGTTCAGAACACCCCACCCCTAAATTAATGCACCGTGGATTGTCATTAGTTCCCAAGTTTACTTTTTCATATGATAAAGAGGAACTATTTGTTTTACAGTTGACTAATTTTTTGAATTTGTCTTGAAGATCATAAAAATTTTCTAATCTAACTACATATTTAGGGATAGAATTTACCATGTCCGATGAAGATTCAGGGGATCTCGGATCTGGTATTACCGTGAAGTCACGAAGATTCTCGTCATGAGTACATTCGTCGATCACTGCGCCTTGGAATGTTTCTTCCATATGCAGGAAACTAATAATTTGTTGATCGTCATCGAAGAGTCTCCAATTCGTGATGTTGTCGGGGATGGATGGCCTGAACAACAATTCAACAAAGAATGCATTCTGGGACAAGCCTTCTACAGGAAAGAGTTTTGAAGCTACATTAGCTAACAAGTCAGCTTCCGAATTATTCAATCTAGGAATATAATTTATGTTAAAAGCAGAAATTTTTTTAATCAAATTCCCTACCTCATATTGGTAGCTTTTAAGATGTGGGGATAAACAATGGATAAATTTTTTTACCTGCCTAACCATGATTTCTGAATCGCCAAAGAGAGTCAAATTTTGAACGTTCATATCTAATGCTTTCCTGAGGCCTTGCAATAAAACCTCATATTCTTCTGTGTTGTTTGTACATTCAAACTCTAATCTACATGCAATCAGAGTTTTGTTACCTACTGGATCAATAATCACGCAGCCCGCACCAGCTCCTTCCTTGGATTTTGACCCGTCAAAGTAAAGAGACCATATTTGATTTTTGTCAGGTGCATGAGACCATTGGGTAGAAACTGTTGGCTGCATATATTTCACAATTTCAGACTGTTTCTCGGGGTTAGTGATAGCGGAAGTTTTGGCCATGAAATTGCCAAAAAAGGTATCCATCCCTTGTATTTTGGGTGAATCGGCAGAAGGTGTAAATGGTTCATTGGGATCATTTAAATATGTCACTGTGAACTTTAGGTAACGTTCAGGATTTACCTTGATTTTGTTGGGCTTTCCATTCTTAGGCAGCCACAAGTGAGACCAATCCGTCGCGAAATATTCGTGTAGCTGTTCTGACCAGTCTCTGCTTAAAAATAAACCATAAAATTCTATAAAATCTACAACAATAATATGAATTACTTGATGAACTTTGGGGTTAGACGATAATCTTATAAGCACATTCCTTAATTCGCCTATAACTTTAACACTAGTTCGATCAAGTTGGATGATCTTTAAGGTGGATGGTTGAACTTAAGCATTAATCTTCTGACACATAGACCATGGTATTACATTGGATGATGCTCTTGAATCTACCATACAATTGTGCACGTTCCTATTAACGATTTCAAAAGTTAACAAAAATGGAGGTACATTTCTGTGAGTACTAATGGTGGAAGATTGTTGCTTTTTACTCGCAGCCTCTAAAACTAATTTTTCTAAATTTGTTACATTATTTACAGGAAGGTATTTCTTCTCATGAGGATCAGAATTATTCTTAGCAGAGGCCTTTTGAGGAACTTTTGGGTTATTCTAAAAAACTTTGTTACTGCTTGGATTGTCGTTTTTGCTATTCTCTGCAATATTCTGTAACATTTTTTGTAGCAGAAACGAGAATTTTAACAATTCATAAACGCAAATGTTAGCCCTTAAATTTTTTAGATCTTCAACTAAATCATAATCTAAGCTTGGGTTCGCATAATTCTGTTTAGTCTCAGTTGTTCTAGACTGTTTTGGGGGCAAAGTCGTAGTGTTTTCAGAAGAAGGTTTGTTTGTTGTCTTACTCCTAGTATTGTAGGGATGTACTGTCTCGAAATTTGCTTGAAAAATCCTATCCAAGAAGTGCCCAAAAGTGTTCGGAGAAGATTCATCTTCTTCAACTGTCTCTTGTTCAACTACTTCCTCAGGGATCTCAAGGGGCATCAAGTTATCCTGTGCTTCTAGAATCGTTTGAATAGCGAATTGCAGGCTTTCTAGATTTAAGCCTTCGGTATTTGAATTAGGTCAGTTGGTGGGAAAAGGCTTCCTAAACGAGGGTTTGTAAGGCCCTTTTCTCGAAGAAGCTTCTTCGGCCGTCCTTTTCAAATATATAACTTGATTTGACAGTTTTTGAATGACTTTTTGTAAGTTTTCTAGATCTGAGCTTTTAGGTTGCGTTTTGTTTTGGGCAGGTCTAGGGAGGATTTCGATTTTCTTTTTGGAAGATGAACTAGTCTCTATTTCATTGCTAGTAGTGTCTTTTAAGCTGAGGATGTATTTCGTTGATCCGTAGATCGTCGTTTGATGTGGTTTCTATTTGAGGGACAATTTTGTCGTTTGAATGACTTCTTGTCACTATAGGTCAGTGGTTGGGTAGTGGAGGAGTCTTACGACTGCCTCGTGCCATTAATAATTTTCAGTCCCTCCTTCTAGCGCCATTTGTTGGAGGACGAAATTGACTGCTCGTCAACTAGAGGAGTGAATACGGTCCGGGGTTGTCTGAATAACCCAAGACATTTGTATTAATCCACTCTGACGGGTTTAGCGGCTCTGTTAGCTGATCTAAGTCCTATGAAAGTAAAAAGACAAAAAACTAAAGAGACTAACTAAATGAAAAACAAACAACTGCTGAAAACTATATACAATCTAAAATGTATTTACAGTTTTACTAACTAATAGAATAATAGTTCTACTTATTAAATATACAGTGCATCAATATATTTATATTTCTATTATATGTACAGTATTCACAAAATGCAATTTTTTTATGCTCAAATAACAAATAACAACCTGTTGACGGACGAAATTGACCGCTCGTCAACTGGAGGAGTGAATCTGGTCCGAGGTTGTCTAAATAACCCAAGCCGTTTGGATTAATCCACTCTAACAGGTTTAGCAACTCCGTTATCCAATCTAAGTCCTACGAAAGTAAAAAGACAAAAAACTAAAGAGACTAACTAAATGAAAAACAAACAACTGCTGAAAACTATATACAATCTAAAAAGTATTTACAGTTTTACTAACTAATAGAATAGTAGTTCTACTTATTAAATATACAGTGCATCGATATATTTATATTATATGTACAGTATTCAAAAAATGCAAATTTTTTATCGAAAACCTACGAAAATCATATATGAATTGACAACAAAGCTATTGTCTAGTATTTTTTATTTTTTTTATAACTTTTATAAACAGGAAATGAAATGCTAGCTATCTAGCTGAGAAATAAGAATAACAATATGTATTGTGTATCTAAACTACAACAAATTCTTATATTAATTAACTAATAGAATGCTACTAGCAAACTAACCTGTAATCGCATATCCATATGTGTCCTGTACGTAGCATCTACGTTTGTTGTTTGATGAGGCCAACCCACACCAAATTTTCACAATGCTTCTCGTAAACGCGAAACAGTAATGATTTGAATGCTAATGACAGAACAAATAATATATGTAGCAACAACAATTTATCATTTGAAAAACGATCATATTAAGATAAATTTGAGTATGACAATTTGTATATAATTGTTCATTGGATAGAGAAGATCAACCTTCAAATCATCAAATGTAAACAGATTAATTGTTGTATATAAAATGAGAGACATAAAATATGGACACTATTTAAATCCCATCACATCAACCTGTAACAAATTATGATATCTAAAGTAGTCAAAAATTTGATTACAAATTGAAATGAACAAAACTTGAACAAAAATATGATATGTTGAAGCTAAAGCTGTGCAAATATCCACTTTCATTCAAGTCTGATAATCACAAATCCATAGTTTCTACTCCCAAGAAGCGATGGTCTTTGTTTACAAAATAATACATTTATAAAGGCCACAAGATCAAAACATTCCTTGTGTAAATTATAAAAGTTGTTCCAAAAATCGTGGGAAATACAATCTCCCAAATTCCCATTCCTATCTAGAACTAACAGCCTAATCTAAAACCATGTAAAGAAATAGAATGTTCAGAAATGCCACTAGTGATCCAATCTCCTTTAAAATTCGTATGTACCTGTAAATGCACCATAATATATGATTTCAGATTGCATTTTAATTGTAAAATCAAAAAATTCAAATTTTTATGACTAGGTACAAAATCTCACGATTATGTAGCTAGTTATTATTATAAACAGAATCGAGTTTTATCCATTCAATAAAAACACAAATAGATGTGATTTGAGAAAACAAATCCTATATGCTAATTCAAAACACAAACAAAATCATTTTAAAATCACTCTTAAAATACCATACCTCGGTTTCAAGGATTCATTTTGATCAAGCTATTTTTGAATTGACAATGGCAGTGGCCGCCTCTACATTTTTGAAAACAACAGAGCCTGTTGTATTCTGTGTTTTATCATTAGCTTGCAATATGTCATTCTCTTTAGTTAGCACATTCACTCGGTCCTCCAAGGACTTGATCCGAGATTGGAGCAAAGGGACGTCTGTATAATATCGGTCGAGCCACGACTTACATTCGTCACACTGTGGTTGATCAGACCATGTATTTACAGCCGAGGAACTTCTTAATTGACCAGTAGGTTCTCTGTCGAGTTTAATCCCAGGGAAGTTGGGGTTGTCTCTAAGACATGGCGGGAGGTTCGTCACATAGTCATAGGGCTTAACTGAACAAAGTCCATGCAAGTATGGATACTCTTCGGTTAGAAACCGTTCGATTTGGGAATCAGAATATTCACTCAACAGAATTGGTTTTTGGTCTGTGTTTTTTTTAGGTTTATTACGAGCACACCGTGAAACCTAGTGTGAGGCCTTTTTACCCTTACAAATTATATCACTGTTTCTTTTACCCTTTTTCTTTGTAGACCTTTTAATAAGCTTACCACCATATTTTGGACATGAGTCAGGCAGGGTGTCAAGTTGGGCATCGTTCAGGTAGGTTGAGGGTTCAACAAAGGTCCAGAGCATAGGAGGGGGAATGAAAACCCCAAAAAGGGTTTCTGTAACAACAGTTTTGTCAACTTGTCCTATTTCAGGACTGGCAAAACCATTCCTCAACAAGAAAGCGTCCGAACAATTGTCATTCAACTTCAACTGATGAACCATAATAATTTTAATTAAACAATGGTGGAAGAGGCTGGAGTTGGATTTCTCCCTTTTGAAGCACTTAGCCATTTTATACAAACTCCTAAGGAGAAAATACATCATATTTAAGGGAAAATCTATGAAACTCATGAGTAGCCATAGGTGGTATAGGAAAACTAGACCGTATCTACCCTCACATGTAACAAACTGCTTGATAATAGCCAACAAATCATGCCATCTAGATTTCAGAGCTGTAACGGGCATACCTTTGTCGCAACTGTTAATCTTCCTTGAGGTAAACAATAGTGGCCAGGGTACTTCGTCAACCTTTGAATTTTTAAACCATCTTTGTCGCTCGGCTGGCAGACCAGTGGCTGAGCTAATGAAATTCTCATTCAACTCGAGCTGGATGTCCCCAATTTTATCTCTGCACCCATCGAATGTTAGTGCGAATTGTTGAGCAACTGCCAGGTTGAAACCCTCAAACTTCTCAATAAAAACCCGCCAACCATTGCTCTCTAGGTCCTCTCAGGAATTATCAAACAACAACAAAGTTTGGGCACCATTGGGTTCGATTCGCACTACAGGCGCCATAGCTAATAGCACAAAATCAACAGGGTATTCGGAGATAGGGTTTGACAGGGTAGACACAAAACCATTTTCCCTAACACAAAGGAAAGGCAACCCGAAATTCAAGAGCAGAGCGTTAATGCTATGCGTGCGAGAATAGTGGAGTAAATTGTGACCATGCAAGAATATCATGTCGAGTTGTACAATCAATGGCGCCTTGGTGTAATGGTACATTCAAATCACAACAGTGCATATCCAAAAGAATTTTAATCAACATGTCAAATAAATTATCACATAACCACGATTTGACCCAAAAATCAATATGTTCAATCAAACCATTGCGTCGAAGTTTATGTAAATTGACACCATATTAACAATAGTCAAATGCATAAATATTTGGTGTTTTGATAAATATGTGACCAGTGGTGTGTTTGAGGTCAAAGAGTTATAACCACATAAACAAATAGGTTCATGACAAACCAAATGATCATTTTAATGTAATCAACATGAATTCCGACTGTGGGTTTTCAGGCTTGCAGTCGTGAAAATGAAAATGAAAAGTAGGTATGCAAAAGCGAAAGATAATGGTGTCGTTTAAAAAGTTGCGACGAGTAATGAGGGTTCAAAAACCTTGTGTAGGCAGCTTATAAAGAAAAATATAGAGATTAATATGGCTGCCAACACAACCCCATTGGAAACGTTTCTATGTAATTATATTAAATATTAATGGACATCGGAAAGCCAACAATCTTTCGATACCCTGAATGAAAAAACAGTTACTACACCCATTTTGATTTTTTCGGATTAGTACAATATCTTCCATGTTCATGTCGATGCTTCATACATCACGTTGGTGTTGTTCTAGCCTAGCCATGGGAGAGAAGTATTGATCATACAAAATATTTTGCTAGAAGAAATTATACTATCACTGAGCACGAAGACCTGGCTATGGTATATGCCCTATAAAAATTCTTCCACTACTTGTTGCGGTCTATCTTCAAATTATTCACTCAACACTGATCACTCTACCCTCAAGTATTTAGTTAACAAATCAATGTTGGGTGGCCACATCTGCTGGTGGTTGTTGTTGTTTCAATAATTTGACTTCGAGGTTGAGGTAAAACCAGGAAAAAATAGTGTGGGGCCAGATCATATGTCGCTCATTAAGAAGGGAGAGGTAGCTAATAGCCTCAATGATGAGATTACCTTTGAAAAATTGTTTCCCGTCGAATTTGTTCCAGATCAACTAGTTGAAATGGATGAATTCCATATTTCCAAACAAGCTCCCAAGGAATATACTTATTTACAACGTCTCCAACTGATGACCTGTAGTATTGATTATCAGTTGATTTTTGAGAAGTTGTATAATTTTGGCATGGATGGAATCTTATATCATTGTGCTTTGGTACATGAATGGGATTCCATCATATATGAGGCACATGCAATAATTTTTGGGGGCTATAACTTCAACAATGCCACTACGCATAAGGTTCTATGCACCAGGCTTTGGTGGACCTCTCTCTTCATCAATTTTAAGTATTACTACAAGCGTTGTGATGTATGTCAACGGGTGGGAGATCCCTATTGAAAATATGAGAAACCCCTCTTCCTAGTGATTTCACTTGAACCCTTCAAAAAATGGGAAATCAATTTTGTTGGACCTATAAATCCGCTTGTACGACACAATGGTGCATGCTACATTATCACTGCCATAGAATATCTAACAAGATGCATTGAAGCCTCACTAGTCAAATATTTTGTAGCTAAGACTTCAGATGTCCATGGATATTGATGAGTGGCCAAGGCTTGCACTTTTTGAGCAAGACCATCTAGCATCTCACTCATGAGTTCATGATCCATCACCATAAGAGCACTCTGTATCATCCTCAAGCTAATGCTACGATGGAATATTTCAATAAAATTTTAGAACAATCCTTAACCAAAATATGTAATGTGCAATGTGATAATTGGGATCAGTGTATCCCCATATTTTTATGGGATTACCGAACCACATGCAAAAGGATGACTAAGAACAAACCTTTCAGATTAGTCTATGGGAAAGAAGCAGTCATGCCATAAGAATTTATGGTCCCAAGCCTTTGATTCACACTTGTGACTCATATGACCAATGATAATGTTGAAATAATGTAACAACAAAGTGTATTCTTATTATTATTTGATATATTATTCATTGGATCAATCCCCATTGTGGATTGATCATGTCGGCTATTGTAAAAGGACCAAATCCCTTTTTGCGGATTGGTCATAA
>JZKD02S2040470.1:326318-338850 GCA_000966675.3 Picea glauca
AGATCATGCAACAAATATCTACTGGACTTCCAAGGGGAACACTTGCTCAGTCAGATTAGTGCAAGGGGTGCACCCTAGGGAAGTATGTAAAGTCCACCTTTCATGAAAAGGAGAAATGTGCTTCGATGATCCTAGAGGGAATTCACAAGGATGTGTGTGGACCATTCTCTGTTTCTTCAACATCAAAACACAAGTATTATGTTATTTTTGTTGATGAATTTTCTCGTAAATGCTGGATATTCTTCATGCAGAAGAAGGATCAAACATTCTCAAAGTTCTGTGAGTTTAAAGCATTGGTGGAGAAAGAGTTGGGGAAGCAAGTGAAGGCTCTAAGGAGAAATAATGGTGGAGATTACATCTCTAACGAATTCAAAGACTTATGCAATAGAGAAGGTATTCAAAGAGAACTCATAGTTCCTCATAACCCATGACAAAATGGGGTCGCGAAGAGAAAGAATAGAACGATCATGGGTGCAGCACAAGCAATGTTGCATGATCAGGGCCTACCAATGCATTCATGGGAAGAAGCATGAAATACTGTGGTTTATGTGTAGAATCGTTGTCCTCATACAGTACTTGGCATGAGTACACTTAAAGAATATTTTACTGGTAAGAAAATTGATGTTTCGCATTTTTAATTTTTTGGCTCATCTATTTATGTGCATGTGACCAAGGATGCCAGGAAGAAGCTAGAACCGACTGTTGAAGTTGGGATATTTGTGGGGTACACAGAAACACCCCATAATTATCATGTGTATTTTCCAAACAGTAAGATGAATGTTATGCGATGGGATATAAAATTCTGATGAGGGGAAAGCCATGCGGTTGTCGCTTGAGAGGGAGCTAGACTTGCATGCAGAAGAGGAACTGTTGGTTCCCAAGGATGAGTCTCAAGATGTGGATCAAATACATGAGGAGGTTCATGGAGTGGAGGAAACCACTCAAGTAGATCCATCCATCAGAAATGGTAGAAATCACACCATGGAAGCTGATAGATTGAGACTAGATGCTGCACAGAATATAGGAGCCCCTATTTCACAGTGTAGACAGAGACAGTCTCTTGATCGATTTGCTAGATACATGGATCTCATGAGAAAATGTATTGTGACTGAACCATCTTACTTTCAAGAAGCAGTGCAGAACCCCACTTGGGTTGATGCTATGGTAGAGGAGTATGACTCCATTGTCAAAAACAATGTATGGGAAATTGTCCCAAGACTGGTCGACAAATCAGTGGTAGGTTCGAGATTGATCTACAAGGTAAAGCAATCTTCTAATGGGAGTGTGGAGAAATACAAGGCCAGGTTTGTGGCCTGGGGTTTCTCACAGATCGAGGGGATATATTATGGTGAGACCTTTGCACCTGTCACAAGGTAATCTTCCATAAGATCTATCCTTGCACTCTCAGCGCAGATGGGCTGGTGCATTCATCAGATGGATGTTAAAACTGTGTTCCTCAATGGGATCATTGAGGAAGAAGTGTACATTGAACAACCAAAAGGTTTTGAGAACTTTGACAGAGAGTCCCATGTGTGCAGACTCAAAAGAGCATTGTATGGGCTAAAGCAAGCACCCCGTGCTTGGTACACTCAGATAGACAGTTATTTCACCGAATTGGGCTTCACCAAAAGTGAAGTAGATGCAAACCTATAACGAATTGTGGTGGAGGGTAAGATTTTAATCATTGTGCTTTATGTTGATGATTTAATATTGACTAGTGATGAGCAGCTGATACACTCATGCAAGGAGGACCTTGCAAAGGAGTTTGATATGAAGGATTTGGGCCTTCTTCATTATTTCCTTAGATTGGAAATATGGCAACGAGATGGTGAACTTTTTGTGTCTCAAGGAAAATATGCAAGAGAGATACTGAGTAAGTTTCACATGGAGGGATGCAAACCCATGGATGCTCCTCTTCCAGGAAACTGGAGGAAAGAGGATGCTACTTATGGAGAAGTAGTGGATGTTATTGTCTATTGACAGTCAGTGGGTTCGCTAATGTATTTAGTGAACACAATACCAGACATTTGCTAAGTGGTTAACCAGCTAAGTCAAGCGATGGTTAATCCTACCAAACTCTTTTGGAAGGTGGGTAAGCATGTCTTGAGATATCTGAAGGGCACATATGAGTATGGATTATGGTACAGATAGACGGATGAGGTGAAGTTTCATGGATTCACGGATGTAGATTAGGTAGGCAGCCCAATGAACAGAAAGAGCACATCAGGGGGGGTCTTTAGCATCGGATCTACAGTTGTTTCTTGGTACAGGAGGAAACATAGATCCGTGTCACTTAGTTCAACAGAAGAAAAATACATGGCAGTGAGCCAAGCTGCATGTGAGGCTATCTGGATGACAAATATCTTGGTTGGTTCGTTTGGTTCTCATTTAGATCCGACAGTGATTTATTGTGATAATCAGAGTTGCATTAAACTCTCGATTAATCCTATGTTTCATGACAGATCTAAGCATATAGATATCTGGTATCATCATCTCATAGATTATGTGTAGAAGAAGATCATGTTGCTTCAATACATTCCTACGAAAGATTAGGATGCAGACATTTTGATGAAGGCGCTCACCAGGAGCAAATTCGAATATCATAGAGACAGGATTGGGGTGAAGGATAATCCTTTTCTTGTTGAGAGGGAATGTTGAAAAGTCAACAAGAAACATGTGTCTAATTTATTTTTCCCTTAAATAAATTAGACAATAAATATTAATCTATTATCTCATTCATAACTGAGTGATTTGGATTTGTAACAAAATTATAAGTGTAGTTAAGTGAGTTAAGATCAGTTGTACTAGTTGCAACTAATCATGCACTAGTGAGAGTTCAGTTAATCAGTTAACTCACATGCAACTGAAGATTCACCACGGTTAACTACATGCATGTCAGATCCAGTGGAGACCTAGTTGAGATAACATGTGAAAGAGACAATTGGCTATCAATTGTGATTTGATCACACATGCAGTGAATATGCTTATGAGAATGTGCAAGCTAGGGAATTCATGAATGATTCGATCATTGTGAGAATTTGAATTGCAAAGATTTGTGCAGAGGAGGCAAGTTGTCTAGACATAGGAATTGGCACATGTATTTTTTGATTTGTGTATGATAGTGTGAGATGATTATATTGTATTGAGAGCTCTTGGATTAGAGTTTTGTATGATATTGTTTCATGATTCATGATATACATAATATATGATAGTGGGGGTTTTAGCTTTACGCTTTCTCGGTAAAACTTTTGTGTTGTGTGTTATTTATATTTCACTTTGTGCATTGTGGTTGTGATCGTGGTTTAATTGCTTCCACAAGAATAATAGTAGAAGCGATTATGTATTTAACAAGTGGCGGAAATTTTTAGATCAGGAGAATCGCATAAATACATTAAGTGTATCGAAATTTCTACAAGTTAAAAGTGTACTACAACCCTAAAGGGTCAACCTCCATTTATTCTTTATGTCAGACTTTACACATCACTGCAGTGATATTGGTATAGATGGTACAATGTTTCTCATATTTCTTAGTCATCATAAATTTAAATTTAATTTTGAAAGTACAATCATTTCATCCTCGCAAAGGAGATCCTTCAAGTGACAGTTGAATGCAGATAATCAAAAATGTGAATTGCGGCGGCGTACTTGACCAAGTATTGAGGCAAGCATGTTCAACACAGGTCATGTAGATACCAGCCCACTTTCTTACCCTTTCCATGCCTCAAAGGGCCAATAGTTCCATATGGGATGTTGGCTTATCCACCAAGTAACAATATCACATCACATTCTCCAATAACCCACTAGAATATGGTCTATCTAAAATTTTGATATGCTTGTCCACTATAGTCTTCTCATTATTTATACTTTCCCTTCCCTCCTTCTCCCCCCCTACAAATTCCTCTTTCCTTCCCACACCTATATATTCTAAGGCCCCAACCCCCCAACCCTCACCTTTCTCTACTATCTTATCGCTAATATTCCCAAGTTTCCCTCTCATGGCATACCTTAGCCAACGTTTCATCCATGTTTTTATCATTTTCATGATCTCACAAGTCACCTCGCTCCCTTATGCACCAATCGATGCTTTCTTCTGCACCATGCTTCATCCCCTTTGATGTTTAAACAAGACCTTTCTCGGGGTCCCTCCTGATTCCCTCTTTACCACCATATGAACCGCTTCCACCCCCAGACCAAGACATCCAGGCCAAGTCCTGCTCAATCCTCCCATTCATTCTATCCCTACCATCATATCTCTTAACCACTTCTAGAACCCTAGAATTCGACCATCTGAGACTTCTTCCTCAGCCTAGACACCCCATAACAACACAACAAGAAGTGACTGATGCTATCTCTTGATGGAGATGCACTTCTTGGCTGTAATTTGCTACAGTCACTAGTGATTGTTCGGGCTCAAGTAATGGGACAAAATCACGACTATCCTTTTCAACAATGATCTTCTCTTCCTCCAACTTTTCCATGCTGATAATTAAGCAGTTGGTCTGAGGACGAGTCAGGTAATAGTGGTGGGAGCCTATTGGCACCTAAATGTTTTGGTACATTTTTGCGCACACTCACAAATGAAAGTTGTATGTTCTCATCTAGTAGTTTTGTGAGGACCTAAGGAGATGCATGAAATAATTCCATAGTGCACACATCAGACCGGGTTTGTTAAGTAGCACACCAAGTCTAAAGGCAGTTAATGGTGCAATGGTCCAATTTTTGTTAGTTTCACTAGAAACCAAGAATATGCTCGTCGGAAGAAGAAAATAATCATTGAGATATATCTTTGAATGATTGTTTCCATTAGCCGATGAAGATGTGGGGTAGCCAGAAGATGAGTTGTCCAGGAAATTAATATTACTCCTGATGCAGAGAACCTACATGGGTCCTTGGACGGTGCCAAAAGCATGCGAGGCCATTATATCAGACAAGAAAGTGGAGAAGAATAGGGAAGCACAATGCTCCCCAATAGAAAGAGATATAAAACAAAGCTCTCAACTAAAAAAAATGTCTTGTTAATTTCTGAATGCATTGGTCCTAAAGGTCTAAGTTAGCCTATTGCAATACTATGTTGTATGGGGAAGTCTCCTTTGTATTGTATCTTTCTGAGTCTTAAAGCTTAGCACAAGGCGCATATTTTTGTATTTACATTGTTTATATAGTAATGAGATGAAGTCTTATGTTGTGCAACTCAGTTATCTAGCACAATCTATATCTCTAATATGATGGAATATGTCCAGTAATAAAGATATGGCATTTTTGTTCTATTTTTTGATTGTTACAAATAAGTAACACATGTGCATGTATTTTTTTAATTCTTATTCCTTGTTAGATTATCATATATGAATTACATGGATGTCATTTGCAGTATTGTTAGTTATGTCTAATCCTCCATCCCCGACACAAGACCTTATGGTCTCTATGATCCTTTCTGTATCTCAAGTGAGACCTTCCTCAGCCTCGACCGAGGATTGATATGTTAGTGCTTAGGGGTTTTTGCTGGACACGCTAATGACAAACCCTGGGTCTCAAACCCCCCAGTGCTAAGAAGGTCAGTGCATGCACAAGCATGTATAAAAACAATGAAACTGCCCAACGCAAACAATATCAGTGTCCCAAATCACATGAAGAGGAAGAGGATATGTCCCATGTTCCATATGCTAGTGCAAGTGACAGTTTGATGTATGCAATGATCTATACTAAATTGAACATTGCATATGCAATGGTATTTTTGAGCAGGTATATGTCAAAACCAAGGAAGGAGAATTGGACAACAGTAAAAAAGGGTTTTTAGGTATTTTCCCAACACTTCTATTTATGGATTGTGTTATCAAGGAAGACCAAGATTGGACAAAGTGTTGGAAATACATGGGTTTGTTGATGTAGACTGGGATGGAGATCTGGATCACAAAATATCTACAAGTGGGTATGTGGAAAAATATAGGTTGTAGTGGCACTCTCAACTAAATAAGTTGAATACATGGTAGCCATTCATGCAAGCAAGGAATTAGTATGGCTACAAAAATTGTTTTCAAGTATTGGGTTGGCACAACAAGAATTAAGGTTAGATTTTGACAGTTATAGTGAAATATTCCTCTCAAAGAACCCATCTCATCATTCAAATACAAATCATATTGATGTTCATTATCACTTTATGAGAGACATGGTCGAAGAAAATATGGTGTTGTTGGAGAAGGTTGGCATTTTGAAGAATGTTGTAGATTCATTGGCAAAGTCGGTGATATAGAATAAGTTCTCCTTTTGTAGAGAAACAATGGCCATTGATTCCCTATATTTTTAACTATGTAATCATGTGACCCCTTTAATGCAAATAAGAGAACAAGTGGGAGAATATTGGGTAGGTGTTATATTCTTTGCATGTATGGGGGGGTGCATCAAATTTGATGACTGCATCTCATGATCCCTCTCCCTTCTCTCTTTGATTCATGTCTGCCAGAACTTTTTTTTTTTTGGGGGGGGGAGGATTCCCTCCCTTGTTTATCTCTCGGAGGTCAAGGAAGCGCCCTGAATTTTTATTTTTTTGGGGTGTTTTTTCTATTTTAGCATTTTCTGCTATTTTTAGCGGTTTTCTAAAATTAATCCCAGATTAAGGGATTAGGGTTTTGGTAGATGTGGAATACCTAACATATTGTATATATATTGTATTGCGAATGGTGAAATTAATACAATAAATATTTGAGAGGTGCGACACCAAGGAAGGATGGTTTTCTCTCGATTAAGGGTTTCCAACATAAATCTTTATGTACTATGTGTATGCGCCATTGATTATTTTTTTTTTCTTAGAATATGTATGCATTGGTTTACTTCACATGTTTAAAAACTTAAATGTCTCAGTATAAACCACCAATTTCCATCCAACACATCTGGGTAAAAACACACTTGGTTGCAATGTCTTGAGAAAACATAAGGCTCCTTAGCTTCAACCCACAATTTTTAGAGTTAATACATATTATTCCACTATCACAATTTTCCTTCACATTTCTATGGTCAAAGGTATCCCACCACTTGTAAAAACATATAACACATTGAAATGATGAGAAGTCCACTTGCATGATCTCTTGTATCTTTCCAATGTAACCTAACTTCCCCTCTATTAGGTTTTGATCACGGTGGCTAACAAGACTAGATTGGTTGAACTCGACCTCCACCCCACAATCTTGTGTGATGTTTCCATAATCAGCATACTCAGTGAAAAAATCATGTCCATGTGCCCACTATTAAATTTCTAAACCCAACACCTGACAATTACTTCCTAACCTAGCACTCAACAATTACTTCCTAGTAAACCCTTGCTTCAATAAAATTATTAAGCAGAGTTTTACTGAATAAAAGAACGACTGAATTTTAACAATATAAATTAAAAAACAATCGAAAACACAATAAGGAAACCATACACATTTCACACGTAATTTTCTAGGTAAATACCCCTAGAAAAATCCCTAAGGGAAAACCAATACCTTGTTGATTTTATTAATATAAAATCTAGGCTCTCATCCTGGGATAATGGCCCGACTGAGGAAGACAGAAAACAACAAATAGCTTATCCTAACACACCTCAAGATCAGTCCTTCAATATTGTTGGTTCCTACTCCCTTGCTGCCCCTTTTCTCATTTCCTTGGACCATTCCCCTGCACACTTGGATGAAATTTCTTCTCCACCCAATCAATGAGATCTCTTATCTTACTCTGTGTGTGTCTTCTCCTCTCACCTAGGTTACCTTTTATAATCTTGATTTTACCCTAAATCCAGAATCCTACATCTCCAAAGTGATCAATGGTTGAGATTATATCTCACCTTCACTTTATGATCTAATGGATATGATTTAATTTAAATCATTAATGCCAAATACTTAGGCATTTGACTTAAATTAAACTCCATTATTTACAAAAGTACATTCACTTTATCACTTTATTAAATTGAATCTCCTAAGTCTTGAGAGGCATTAAGGATCAATTCCACATGTTAGACACAAAATTGATGTGGAAGTACCTTTCTGATGCTACAAACAACAAAACTCCCTCTTATCGAGGAAGGTACTTCTCAAAGAGCCGCCTGGAGCCAGATCACTCTTTGACCTTGGAACAATGTCCCACACATCGTCCTGCACACTAAAATATGTCCAACCCTATTGGTTAGATTCTCCCTGAATACTAGAATTCATGAAATCGATGATGCTACATATCAGTGCCATGAAGTTCAGAAAATCATCGAAGGCTTTCTCTCCCTCAATGTGCTCCTAGGATCCTCCTCCCGCTCCTCAGCATCCAACAATATCATCTCGTACCAACTAGGTTTGCTGAAATAAATGGAAGGGGATACCTCCCTCTTCCCATTTGAAGGTCGACTCCTCACACTAGAATCTTGTGAACTATAATAACCATTTAGAACCTCCTACTCTGTTTCCTATGTCACTAACATTGATTCATTATCCAAGATCCCCTTGGATACACCTATAGGATTTCCCTACAACCTGTATACCATTCCCTCTTTGACACCAATGTTGATTATTGTTTCAAGGATAGTTGTCTCTGAATGCATGAATACTTTAATTTTATGGAACGAGTATGCATAACCCTTTTCTTCCTGATATGAGACTAAGATAAAATTCCTCCTCAGCTCTCAAACATAGAACACATTTGTCACCTCCAAAATACCTCCTTAGTCCAGATGGAACCTGACTTTCCTAACTCCCTCTACACCACACTTGGCATGAGTGAAAAGCTCCATATGTAGATATGAGTATGTATCTAACCAACTGGTGAAAATCTCAAGTGTCCCTTTCATGTGACAAGAAGCCCCACTATCCACAAACCAAGCACTGTCGGAAGATGTGTCAGAAATACAAGAGACTAACAAGAACTCTTTCTCAAACTTCTCAGCAAACCCCTTTACTTGATTTCTTCATATGTTTCTACCTATTGAGACTTACTCTTCCCCTTCTTTCATTCTAATGTTGTGAAGCATAATCTCCACTCTTCTAGCACACAAAGAATTTCCATTTGCTGGAATCCTTCTTCTTTCCAGCCTGTGGATTTGACTCTCCACTTGTATTCTCCCTATTCCTCTTTGTTTAACCAGCAAGGGAAATATTCTCATCATCACTATATTTTTTTTCCTGCTAAAGATTCCTCCTGAATCTCCTCTTGGATGAAATCATCCCATAGCTTATCAAAATTGGGAATTTTCTCCTATTCAATGATGCCCTTGATGAATGGGGCCCAAGTATTAAAAAAACCATTATGGGTCATCCTCACCAACTCATCATCTAACATGAATTCCCCAACATTTTCAAAATGATCACATACATGAGTGGTCTTGGTGAGATAATTGGTCACTGTATCTAATTTGGTCAACTTGGTGTCTTTGAGCTTCTCCCTCAACACCATCTTCCTATTTGTATTGTTTCTCTAAAAACGGTCTGTTAGAGATACAAACATCTCCTTGGCTAACTTCTTCTCAGACATGTGAGGGATCAAATGATCCTTCACCACATCTACGATGATCCTCCTAGATTTCACGTCCTTTAAATCATGGGTGGGCAAGTCCTTTGGATTTGTCGATGGGGTCACCTTTGTGTTAGCACACTCCCAAAAAAAATTCTTCATGAGAACCAATGTGACCCTATCCTTCCAAGGGATTAATTTTGATGCACCCTCCAACCCATCCTCAAACCTCAAACCTGCTGCAACCATCTCCAAATTAAAAATTTACCGGGAAAACAAACTATTGAAAATCTTCCTAGTCCTTCAGGAATGAAAATTGAAGAATTTTGTGTTTTGTCCTTCAAGAACAAAATTGATCTTTGGTTTCCTAGATCCCTACATTGAACTAAATTCCTACTTATCGCTACCCAGAATATATTTCCCATTTCCCAGATCTATTTCCCACTTCTTAGAATTTCTACCCATTGCTTAAACCCATTGGTCAGACCCCTACCTGAAGCTTCTTGAGGTTGCTCGCAGCCTTGTGTTGTTTCCCAAAGCTTCATGTAGTCTACCCAACTACTACCTGATATTTTTTTATCTCTTCCTAGCGTCTTCTCTGGGATGTGTGATGCCTCTACTAGGCCTTCCTGAGGCTTCCTAGCTTGTCTATGGTCTTGTCTATTGGAAAGTTGTGTTGGCGGCCCTATTGGTCAACTATCTATGTTGGAGGTTAGTTGAGGGATGTGGATATGCTGGTAGTTTCTCCTATGGTGACCCGCACCTTTATTCACCACCAAGGACTCATCATCTCTCCTCTACATTCTAGTTACTCCTTCCGAGCTAACAAATGATAGAAACTATCGACGATGTTGGTGGTTTTAAGCTCTACTAGCGGCTACCAACTATGTTGGTAGCTACTTGTTCTGGCCCACTTCCTTTCATGCCCCGGTTGTCTCCAAGACTGAGTCTCCTAGATTCTTCTTCACATGAAATTTTCTACCACAACCACCCCCCGTAGACTGTCTCTCCAAGCTCACGCTTGTCTACACCTTCAGATCCTTCTTTCATCTTCTCTACCGTCAGTCTACTCCATTCATGCACCCTCATCTTCTCCACCTATATTCTCCACCACTGGAGACTTCAGCAACCCGATTCCTTATTTTGAGATTCCTGACGTCACCCCTATAGCCTAATCCCATGCACCTACTACCATGTGGATGTAGTATAGTACAACATGATCATAAAGATGTTGTACATAGATTGTTGTACGATGATCATATGATGTATGTTTCTTTTTCTTTTCTTTTTTTAAATTTACCCATGGACATGCAAAATAGAAAATTTCACTACTGCAAAAAATTGTGTTCTTTTCAACTGATTTCCTCCTTCAGAGATCATGCTCTGATACCATGTTAAATTTATGAACCCAACACTCGGCAATTACTTCCTAGTAAACCTTTTCTTCAATAAACTTACTAAAGGGGTTTTTACTGAATAAAATTATGGCTTATTTTTAACACTCTAAATTAATGAATCAACAAAATCACAATAAGGAAACCATACACATTGCACATGTTATTTTTGGGTAAATGCCCCTGGAAAACCCCCTAATGGAAAACCAACACCTTGTTGATTTTATTAATATAACATTTGGGCTCCCATCCTAGGATAATGGCCTAACCAAGGAATATACAAAACAGAAAATAGCCTAGCCTAAAACACCTCAAGATCAGTCCTTAGATCTTGTTGGCTACTAATCCCTTGCTTCACCTTTGCTCTTTTCATTGGACCTTTCTCTTTCACACTTGGATGAAATTCCTTCTCCACCCAATCAATGAGATCTCATATCTCACTCTCTGTGTGTCTCCTCCTCTCACCTAGGCTGCCTTTTATAATCTTGAGTTTACCCTAAATCCAAAACCCTAGATCTCCAAAGTGATCAATAGATCAAATTAGATATCACCTTCACTTTATGATATAATGGATAGGATTTAATTTAACTCACTAATGCCAAATACTTAGTCATTTGACTTAAATTAAACTCCATTAATTACAAAAGTACATTCACTGTAATAATCACTTTATTAAATTGAATCTCCTAAGTCGTGAGAAGCATTAAGGATGAATTCCACATGTTAGACACAAAACCTATGTGGAAGTACCTGTCTAATGATACAAACATCAACACCCACATAGATGGGAACAAATGCACCTGTAAAAATGTGAACAAATGATGGTTTCATATGTCTAATAACCTAAGCATTAATAAAAACATAATACATGTTACAATTCAAATATGCAATATTATAAATTGAATGTGGTAGTTAGAGAGGCTATTACAGTGTTGCTTCACCCGATCCCTATGTTTAGTGCATTGAAATATTCTCCATGTGGGTTATGACTAGACAATGCATATTTATCTTGTATCTCATCGACCACCCAGCAATTGGAACACAATTTTGGCCTATTTTCATTTAAATTGTGAGGATAAGGTGTGATTCTACCATTCAACCATATGAATGATTTCTTGTCACTAACCCATTTTGTTATTTTCTATTCATACAATGTCACCCATGGTCTTGTTTCCTCCACGTTGTAAAGAATGAATTTATTGATGGCATCAATTTCTAATTTCATTGATGTATACAAAAATTCAAAAAAAATAGCATGAGATCAAATACATACTATCATCTTAAAGAGTAAATTTATTGATGGAATTGATTCGTAAATTTGGTGATGTATACAAGAATTCAAAATGAATAGCATGATATCAAATATATATTATCAACTTTAATGTAAACAATTTCTCTTTACTAAATTGACAAAATATAAGTGACTTACTATTTATCACACATTTTTTTGTTTCTTTGGAGTAGCTCTCCTTCCCTTTTTTCCTCATCTTGATGTTTTTCCCAAACCACTACCCTAGTTATGTTGTCAATTTGTTTGATGTACTCACTGGCATAATAGAATGACTCATATACTATGTACCCTTCTTCCATAGATCCCTCTAGTTTTTCCCTTTGTCGAACAAACCCCTTCAATGTTTTCATGTACCTCTCTAAGAAGAACATCCAATGACATG
>JZKD02S2040470.1:363812-376209 GCA_000966675.3 Picea glauca
CAGTGCTGAATATATACCTGAAGGGATGATGTTGATGACCGATGAGCAAGTACCTGCGCATAGAACAACCAAATACCCAAAGTGAACAATATCTGAAGAGAATTAAAGATATTAGAATGTATTTGACAAATGTGACAATGCACATGCATACCTGACCATGATATGAAGAAAAGGCGCCCCGGGGGCTCAGGATGAAAAGTGACCCAGGGATAGCTATGATGTAGGTGGCAGGACACTGATCCCGTGGCTGAAGACGGTTTGAGAAATGGACACCTTGAGCTCCCGGAATGGTGAGTGGAAGTTTGGCAAAAGGCCTATATATAGCTGTAGGGCCCACATTGCCACCTCATTTGTACCTACTGCCACAGTGACTGGACGAGCAGATTGCAGAGGAGATTTGGAGTTTCAGGGAGTACAAGGTATCCGATCGACGTTGTTCGAGTCTCAGGTTGGTGCTCTGATCATCCTGCATAGAAATAGGCTTTCAATTTTTGGGCAGGGCTGGTACAGGGGGCCGTACCGGGGTAATTAGGGGAATTTGTCTGGGGTGTGGGTCCACATGCGCGGGCGATTTGGTGGAGGGCGCGCATACGTGTGCACTTTTCCACCAATTATACGCGCATGGGTGTGCGAGAGAGGGAATTTAAAGCGTTCCCTAGGGGCGTGCCTGTGAGTTGAATAGGCGCGCATAAGTGCGCGCCTGTGGGTTGGACAGGCGCGCACTTGTGCGTGCCTGTATGATGAACATGCGCGCATATATGTGCGCCTGTATAGTGAACATGCACACATGTATGCACGCCTGTGGGTGAAAAAACCGTGCCTTTGAGGCAAGTTTTTAAGGGTAGAAAACGAGTCTGTTTGATGTTGTTGATGGGTATCTGAGCTGATATAGGACTCTGTGTTGATTGCAGGTTGTCAGCAGTGATGATGGATGTGTGGTGGCAAGAGTGAGATTGGGCCTAGTTACGAGATGACGTGGCCAATGCGGGGCCTGAGGAGCGAGCGACTTTAGCAACCTGTGGGTTGCTAAAGTTTTTTGAGTGCCCATTGATACGGGCACATGAGTATTTACTTCAGTTCCTGCTCCAGATGTGGAGTCCAGAGCTTCACTGCTTCCTCGTGCGAGGAGAGCAGATCCCTTTCACTGTAGTGGAGGATGTATATTTTCTGACTGGGCTCCCCTTTCGGGGAACGCCCCTCCCGGCCGAGCCTGTGCTTCCGAGGGAGACAGCTCTTATGACCATTGGTCGACGATACTGCTCAGGGGAGAACTTCATGTCTGGGACTGTGGTGAGCGTCAGTGCTATAGACTCCCTGGCTCATTGTTGCATAGCGGCGATGATCGTTCATGTATACGGGTCACTTGCGACCCAACGGATTAGTGGTGGCCAGCTGTTGGTGCTAGAGAGGGTGGTGGTGGGCCATGAGCGGTTTGCATGGGGGCTGACGTTGCATGCACGAATGATCGCGCAGTTGGACCGTTGTCGGTCCATAGGTGCTGGGGAGTTTGCATTTGGCTCGATCCTGGTAGCCTGGTTCTTGGAGAGGGTGTTGATGTTGTGCCCAAGGGTTCTGCTAGAGATGCCAGGGGCATGAGAGCCGCGCTTGAGGTGGTGGTCTTCAGTTTTGGTTCGCCACGGTGGTGGTGAAGGTGGCCATTACTTTTTAGCACAAGAAGCACAGATATGGCGGCAAATGCCGTAGGTAGTACTTCGGTACCCCTATGTTGGCGTTGAATTTCGGGGTGACCCGGACATGGTGCTGCCTCTAGGGGAGGTTTTTGACCACCGAGGTACGTTTTAGCATTTGTTCATGTTTTTGATCTTATGTTGTAGTTTGAGATATCAGTCCAATTGTATGTGATATAGATGTTGATACTATTGGTTGTTGTTGTTTTGTGTGTGTGCATATGTGGCACCTCACGGACGCGAGGTGGAGATGCCGAGAGTACCGACTCGTCAAGATCCATAGAGACTGCCACATGGAGAGAGACGGCGGTGGGATGATGCTACGGGGTGACCAGCAGAGCCCGAGAGGGCAGCGAGGAGGCGCCGGTTCGACGATCCTGGTGCAGGGCCATCACATGCTCCTCCGGCGGCAGTCGGAGTAGACTTTGATGATATACGTCGTCGTCTGGAGATGGTGTTGCAGGACGTGCCTGAGGGCATGTGGACATGGATCCAGGATGAGAGATTCCTGGAGCTATGCGTGGGGGTGCCGCCACCATGGCGGGCCATAGTACGGCGAGCAGCAGTGCTGGCTGCGATGACTAGTGGACGCCTGTCGCCGGGGCAGGAGGGTCCTGTGGGTGGTCCTCCACCACCGCCTGGGGCAGGTGGGGGTGGGCCACCACCTCCTCCTGAGAGAGGAGTAGGTGGGGGTGCAATAGAGGCCCTCTGATGTATGATGTATACCTTTTTGATTGTATATAGGTTGGTGAGCCGATTTTTGTACCGAGGTGCGGCACTGGCCTGCGGGCATATGTATTTTTTGTATGTAAACATTCAGATGGCCTAATAGGCCTTTTATATATACATGAGTATACGTTTTTTGAGAGCCTGATGTTGTCTACATGTGTTGTTGTTGATGATGATGATGTCTATTCTATCTATATGCTGTGACAGGATTTGTGAGATGTTTATGTATGTGTAGTTTGATGTGATATATGCCAATCTAACACCATGTTAGCTAGTTCATCTGTTGTTTGATTCAATTGTCTTGAAATATGTGTAAATGTAATGGAATCAAAATGTCGAGATAATAATCTAACCTGCAGGTATTTGCGAAAGGGGCATGGATCTCTTACACGGTATACATTGTTGAGCTAGAGAATGACTAGTTGAGAGTCGAGGAATACGCTAAGGTGGCGAATATGATGACGTTGGGTGTCGGCCAGGAGGCCAATGACCGCAGTGTATTCGGCTTGGTTGTTGGTGGCTGGTCCCAAACATATGCCTCTTGAATGTAGCATTTCATGTGAGGGGGTGTATAGAGCCCAAGCCGCCGAAGCGACATTTTGTGTCCAACGGCTGGCGTCGTCGGCATAACCAATGTGGTAGGCTAGTGGAGGAAGCATATATCAATAGCACCAAGGATAGTTTAGACAAGAGGGTAGGAAAAAGAAGATTAAAAACACTAAAAAAGAAAAAATAACCTAAAGAAGAATGACTACTTCTAAGCATAAAATTTCTTGAGGTATAACCCATTGACGGATTCCTTGAGTGACAGACCTTTGGGGGAGGCCAGGATATATGCGCTTTTGGTGAGGAAATGTTGGATGATGTAAGGGCCATGACAAAGTGATTCGAATTTGCCATGGACAAAGGTATCATGGGCGATATCATAGGCCAGGACGAGGTCGCCTTCGCGAAATGATCGAAGGTTGACATGGCGATCAAAGGTAGCCTTGGATCATTTTTTAGTTGCCTCGTTATTCTGTAAGAAAGATCGACGATATTCATCCAGAGACTCCAAGTTCAGCAAGCGCTGCTCCATTGGAGCAGTGTCAGGTAAAAGCTCAATTGCGGTGCGTAGGGTGGGAATTTCGCACTCGATGGGAAGAGTTGCCTAGACCCCATGGACTAAATGAAATGGCGTGAAACCTGTAGTGGTCTTTACTGCCGTTCGATAAGCCCATAGCGCAAAAAATAACATATGATTCCAATTGGTTTTACGTTTATTAACCGTGCGCTCTAACATGGTCTTGAGGACTTTGTTCACTGCCTCGACCTGTCCGTTTGACTGAGGGTAATATGGTGAGGCAAACTCATGAGAGAAGCCTAGCCAAGATGAGATTTCGATGAAGATCTCATTCTCGAAGTGTTTCCCATGGTCGGAAACAAGTTGGAGTGGTACTCCAAAATGGGACATGACGTGGTTAAAGAAAAAACGCGCTGCAGTGTCAGCGGTGTTGTTGAAAGTGGGCATAACTTCGGCCCATTTGGTGAAGTAATCAACCGCGACAACAATGTATTTGTGACCATTGTTGGAGGGGGGATTACAAGTCATGAAGTCGATGCCCCATTTACAAAAAGGATCCGCAGTAATGACGGGGTGAAGAAGAGAGGGGGGAGCTCGGGCTTTGTTGGCGTAGAGCTGACATTGCTCACATCGTTTCACGGCATGAATGCAATCATGAAACAAAGTAGGACAAAAGTAACCTACGTGGATAATATTTTGAGCTATGGATATACCCGAAAGATGGCCCCCACAAGCGCCACTGTGGCAGTCATTTAAGACTCTGTCAGCTTCGTCAATAGTCAGGCAACGACGAAGAATGGTGTCGACACCCCGTCGATATAGGATGTCTCCGATGAGGAGATAGTGGGGGGCCTGATGGAGAATACGTCGTCGATCATCTCATGAAAGGTGGTTACCAAAATTTTGAGTTCGTAGGTAGACGAGAAGGTCGCCATACTAAGGATCATCAGAAGCGATGTAAAAGAGATGTTCATTAGTAAAGTCGGTGTTGACGGGGGCACTGGTGGTGTTAGAGGAGAGGGTCATGACAAGTTCGGCGAGAATGAGGGCCTTCTTAATTTTAGGGGTTGAAGACTCGAGGTCGTACTCCTAAAGGATAACGATCCATTGAGTGAATTTTCCGTTAACTTGTCGCTGACTTAGCAAATATTGCATAGGGTTGGAATCTGCGACGACCTTTGTGGTGCGAAGAAGAATGTAATGACGCAGTTTCTGGACTGCGAGGACAACTGCAAGAGAAATTTTATCTTCGTGTTTGTACTTCAAGGGTGGTCTTGAGAGGTTCTTACTGACGTAGTAAATGACATGTTCACGATTTTCATCTCCGAGCTAGACAAGGACGCCGGATACTGATACAGCTGATGCCGATACATAGAGGATGTAGTCGCGATTATAGTCAGGTGCACTAATCAAAGGTGCATTTGA
This sequence comes from Picea glauca, assembly GCA_000966675.3. Taxonomy (NCBI): domain Eukaryota; kingdom Viridiplantae; phylum Streptophyta; class Pinopsida; order Pinales; family Pinaceae; genus Picea; species Picea glauca. The sequence continues at coordinate 368,718 of JZKD02S2040470.1, forward strand.
AAGCGTTGCTTTAAGATCGTCAAATGACTGTTGAGTGTAGTCATCCCAATGAAAAGGGATGTCGTGACGTAGTAAGCAAAGAAAACCATGTGCACGTATGGTGTAATCTGGGACAAAGCACCGAAGAAAGTTAGCTTTGCCCTGAAGACTTTGAAGTTGTCGTAAATTTCAAGGAGGTGGAATTTCAGTGATAGCTTTGACTTTGAGGGGCTCCACAGTAATACCATTTTGGGAAACGATAAAATCGAGGAGGCGCCCTGCGGTGACGCAGAACATGCACTTGAGAGGATTCAAGCAGATGTTGTACTGGCGACACTGTTGAAAGATGATTCGTAAATCATCGAGATGCTGGGTGCATTCTTTAGATCGAGCTGTGAGGTCGTCCAAGTAGGCGAGGATGATTTCAGCCAGATCGTGAAAGATGTATTTCATTGCCCGTTGGAAGGTTGCGCCGGCATTTTTTAAGACGAAAGGCATGAAATGATATGAAAAAGTACCCCATGGGGTAATGAATGCAGTTTTATACTGATCTGCCGGGTGGATTTGAATTTGGTTATAGCCAGAGAATCCGTCCATAAAGGAGAGAGCCTTGTGGCCGACACAGTCGTCGATAATTTGATCGATGAAAGGCGTTGGAAAGTTGTCTTTGGGATATGCGTTATTGAGATCGTGAAAGTCAGTGAAAATGTGGATAGTGCCCTGTTTTTTGTCGACGGGTACATGGTTGGAAACCCATGAAGTGTAAGCGATGGGGTAGATAAACTCAGCCGTGTGTAATTTGTCAATTTCGACTTTGATAGCCATGACCTTGGATGGGTGTAGTGGTCGCTGTTTCTAGCGAACTGGTGTGATGTCAGGACAGGTGTCGATGCGATCCTCAACAATAGATGGGTCAAGGCCAGGCATTTCTATGTATGACCAGGCGAAAATATCCCTATATTCCTGGAAGAGGGCTTTATATGCGGCAATTTCCTGAGGAGTGCAAGCAGCTCCAATGATGATTTCTTCGACGATGCCGTTTTTAATGGAAATGTCGATTTTGATGGTGGGGGAAATGTTGGCCATATTACCTTCTTCAAAAGTGTTGGGGGCAGGAATGAGATTGTTGAACCAATCGATAGGCCCGGATGGGATTAAATCTTTGGTTTCAACCACGTAAATGGGGTTTTTGTTAGGAGGCATGGGGGCTTCCTATGGAGAGAAGAGGGCGCGATGATGTAGCGCATCCCAGGGAGCGTCGGGGCGGTTTATCTCTTTGAGTATTTCCTCTTCGCATAGGAAACGACGCGAATACAAGGGGTCATGAGGAGTGACCTCATTGACAATGTGATTTCCCCCTCATGAAGAAGCAGGGAGAACAATGTTAGGAGAGGGGGAGGGTTCACTTGACATAAACCATATATTGAAGAACTGAGGGGTACCCGTGGTGGTTGGATGGAGAGTCTCTGTAGGGGAATGAGCAAGAGAGTTAGGGGGGTTGCGGGGTAAATCTTTAGAGACATCATTTAAGAACCATGGAGGTGTCAGGAGTGCCTCGGGCTCTGGATAAATGACATGAAGATCCTTGAGTGATGAGGTAAGGTCAATTATCTCCTCTGCGGGTCGGTGACGCAGGGCCAATTGATGTTGCATGTATGTGAGGATCCGAGGACACTGGTATGTAAAGTGAGTTAATGAATCGCAGAGAGAGCAAGGGCATCTCATACGTTCATTGACTGAAGTAGTGACATAGCGAATGTCAGTGATGTTGGACGAGGACGTAGCAAGGCGTGGGTTGTTCTGGAAGTTTTTGCATACAGCAGCTAATGTCTGCCAGAAGCATGGCAATGTTGGGCAATGATGGGTATAATGTCCATATTCGGAACATATAGCGCAAGCAAATTTGGTCCTCAACCCTTTACTACTGGAAGGTTGGGTGGTAGTGGGGGGACTAGCAGAAGTGACGGGTGTTGTGGGAGTTTGATCGAGGGGGATCGAATTTCGTAATTCAGGTAGGGATGGGAAATTGTTGGTTTGGTGGCCCTCTTTCTCACATAGTGCACAAGGTGGTGGGATGCATGGAGGAAGTGGAGCAGTGGGCTCCTTCTTCTTCTTCCAGCCCCTAGCTGTAGCAGGGGGGGTAGTGAGTATTGGTGTAGTGGGGGTAAGGACGGGAATCGTCATGGGAAGTCCTTCCTATGGGGGAAGGGATGGTTGAGGGACCATCTCTGGTGGGTGTAAATACCAAACTGGGATGGTTAACACCATATTAGGTAGTGTGAGAATTGCGGCTACCTGAAAAGATTCAATACCTGGGGGAGGGTAAAAGAAGGGAATTTGGGTGAGGGGTTGGGGGAGTGTCTCCCAAACGGGATTATTACCTTGAGGGGGTGTGGATTCATGGACTATTGAGGTCAACGAGTGCATAGGAGGCTCCTGCGGGAGTGGTTCTGTGACTATTGAGACGTCGGGAATGACTGAAGCCTCCTGAGGAGGAAGAGCATCCTCGGTGTGAGTTCTGTTGGATGAGACAACGCATACTTTATTAGGGGGAAGGAGTGGTGGTGCTCCATGGTACGTCCCTAACAAGGATGGATCTTTAAAAATACCAGGACCCATCTCGACGAGTGGATATGCATCCCAGTTTGTGTGAATGAGGGGAAGAATGTTATCGAGATTGGCAGATGGATTAGGCTCATAATGTGAGACTTGGTCGATAGTCACGATCTTCCCGTTGTGAGGGAACATGATTGTCCAAAACATGGAAGATGCCACTGCCTTCATAGCATACATGTAGCTATGTCCGAACAAGATATTGTAATCGAGCGGAGCGTTGATAACTTCGATGTCAATGAGAATAGTTTTACCCCCGAGTTCAACAGGGACATTTTGGAAGAGCCCTTCAGGAGATGATGGTCGACCGTCATAAGCTCGTAATGTGATGGTGGAGGGTATGAGTTCTAGGGAACCAAGTTTCTGCCACACTGTTTTGGACATGATGCATGTAGATGCACCTTCATCGATGATACACTGATGAACGGTGATGTTCCGTATTTTTACTAGTATTTGAATAGCGACCAAGGCGGGAAGACGAGGTTTGCAGCTATCAAGATCAAAGGTGATGAGTCGAGTATTTGCAGGGTCGACTACCCCCAAGGCGGAAAGTAGTGATTTCCACTGCATAGGACAAGTCTGGAGGACTTCCAAAACTGACATGGCAACCGGGGATTGTGCTAAGTCATCTACCAAACTATAATTATGAGCGGCCCTAGCCTGTGGGTTGTGAACATTCCTGCACAAGGGGATGTGAGGGATGCGTAATGGTGGTTTGGTGGAAGGGCGAGGGATCACCAACGGGGGTCCCTTCGGTGTAGGGTTTGTCTCTGGAGAGATAGGAGTAGACTCAGCTGGTGTCTGATACTGACGATTTCGTGTTTGCAGAAGGATTTCTTCCTCACTGGTGAGGAGAATTGTACGCTCTGTTGGATTGTGGGGGTTTTGGTATTGACCTACCTAAGGTGGGGGATGTTGCGTTTCATGTTGGGTGTTTATCACCCCTTGATGTGGGATAGGATTTTTCAACACGGCGGGAGGGGGTTGTTGCACATACTGTTGTGGCACCTGTTGAGTGGCAGTTTGGGCAGGGGAATGGGGAAGACTACCTGAGTCTTTCAACCATTTGAAATCAGCGATCTGGGGGAAATGGTGAGTGTAATGACCAAACTCACCAAAAAGAGCATAAGGGTGGATGGTTTTAACACTATTTCACCCTTGGCGTTTGTTGGTATTATTGCCCCCTTGGGGGTTTTGGTTCCCTTGGTTCTAGTTTCCCTTAGTGGGTTGGTGCTGTGGGGGTTGATTCCCGCCTTGACCAGGGTTGTTGTTATTCCTGTTCTTTCCTTTCTTCTTGGCATTGTTCGATGGGTTGGCTGTATTCAAGTGTTCAAAATTTTGGTATTGTTGAGCAGCAGAGGGTTGAACAAAATTTACCCCTGCATGTGGATGTGGGGGGGCCATGGGTTGGCGAGGACCAGGAAATGGGAAGTATGGATTTTGTGGTGGTACCGATCCATAAGGTACATAGGAAGGCTGCGTGCTTTCACTAGTACTATAAGTTGATGTTGAGGGAGTACCATTGTTTGTGGGAATAGGTGGATGTATGGGAGGTGCCAGTGGTGGTCCACTGATGGGTGGAGGTATAGAAACAGGATATGGCTATTGATAAGGGGGTGGGGGGTAATAAGGAGTGCCCCCATATATCGGCAGGTATTGAGGTGTTCCATACATCGGTGGTGGTTGGGGTTGTGGACCATGGTGTGCAGTGGCACCTATTAGTCCGTCTGTTGAATGAGACATCGCAGGTTTGTCTTGGCCAAATGGCACAGGTTTTGGAAGGTCAGAAAGTACTATGTATAAGTACCATGACTTTGCATAAATAAGGTCATATTGTTGGGCCTTACTGATGGCTTCCTCTTCAGATTGAGGGAAGGTGGAAGTGACATCCTTTCCAAGGAGAGAGACAAGTTATCTAAGAAACCAGTCAAGGCACTGTTGCTTGGTGGTTTCTGCTTTACACAAACTACGTCACCTACGCCACTCATGAATGTAGTCAGCGATGTGGGTGGCTGAGGTCTGTTTGAAGTTAGATAGTAGTTCTAGACCATTGTCATGGCGGATGGGTAATTGGAAGAAGGTCAAGAATGATTTGGCCAAGGACTCAAAGGTCCCATGGGACCCTGATTTTTCTTCGACATACCATTTGGCTAATGGGCCAGTAAGTGTGTGTTGAAATAATCGCAGTCTGATGGAATCATCCATAATTCTATTAGAAGAGCACCATAGATGAAAGGTCATGACGTGGTTGGCGGGGTCATCCCCTGCCTTTCCTTCAAATTTTAGTATGTCTGAAGGAAGTTTTGTTGGCATTGCAGGCCATGTGGCGTCGTGCAATATAGGATCATTCATGAGTTTGGTGAGATCTGGTATGTTGAGAGAGGCCAAATATGGCATCTGTAGTGGGGTGGGAGGGTTAGCTCCAGCCATAGTGTTTTGTGAACCTGAAACTTGATGGGGACTAGGTGGGTTGGTGCTCCCTCCTTGAGAGGAAGTGGGTCCCCTGCTTCCGTGTAAAGGAGAGCGAGTGAATGGATGACCTTGGGAATTTGACCCAAGTAATGTAGAACCAAGCAAAGTTGATCCTAAAATAGTAGAACTCACAGGAGTGTGTGAAGGAGGTACCGATGAGCGGGTATGACCAGATACTCCCCCTAAGATAGGAGGGAGGTTGAGCAAGCGTCGTGAACGACGGGGGTTCTGCGGTTCCCCTATGATGTTAGACTAGTTGTGTGAATGTGTGCAACAAATGGTGAGAGAAATATAGAAACAAAAAGCCTTTGCATTGAATGTTTACACAATATATCTATCCAAATCAAACTGTAATCATATGTGCATCATACATAAAATGAGAAAGAAGAATATATATGGGTAAGTGGGTTTTGTCCGCGTGGGGGAATAAAAAAGAAAGCAAATGCTCATGTCCTAGAAGATGTAACATCCTTCCTCTCAAATAGCATTGGACCTTCCAATAGTACTCAACAGTGGGGTCTGAAGTCACCGGAAGAGGCACTAGTGAAGGATGAAATAATTGGTTATAATGAGGGGTAGAGGGGGCATATCCCGAAAGAACTGGAGATATTTCCCAATAGACACACAAAATCCAATCAAGGTGCAATTGTAGCCCACAATCGCCACCCGGGTAGATGTCCTAAAGTTGGTCACTAGGTACCTCGGTCAAAGTGTGACATTTAGATTTTCGGCCTAAGAAATGGGTCACAGACTGGATCCCTTCCAAGAGGTGGGTGCCTCAAGGGGGGATGCACAGAACAACCGGACCTTGGCCTTCAACCCTTCACGGGTATCTCCCTGCCTTATGGTGATTGGAACACTTGACTTGGAGGATTTGAAGTTCCCTATTTGTCAACCTCTATGTTTGAAAATGTGAGAACCAGATAACGGGGAGTTATTTGGATGCCTATCCCCGAAATCTTACCTAGACTAAAAATTTCTTTTGGCACCTCCTGTGGAGGAAAACTTAGTGAGTTTTTTAGAAAGTTTTTAGATGATGTTGTTTTTTGAGGATGGGGGTGAGAACCAACCTCGTTTGATTAAAAGTGGGAGTGGATAGTCCTGTCAAGAAAAGATTGGGTTTTTTCGGAATCCCTTTGGAGGAAACATACTTAGACCACCACGTTTCGAGAAGAATCTATTGTGAGTGAGAAGTGACTTTTGTGTGTGAGTGAAAGTGTGCCAAATTTTAGTTAATTATATGTCACCTTGCTGCATGTGGACTTCGCTTGGTCTTTACAAGAGTTTGATTACCTAATTAACTAGATGTCATTGGTACAACCTTGTGGAATTTTAAAATCCCTAGGAAACTAACATGTGGACATGTGGGTCCATTACTATCGTTTAACTCCCTATGTGTGAGTTAATCTAGAAAAAGCATGAAACTATCTTAGATTGAACATGTGGGCATGTATGGGCCCATTACAAACCTTTAAACTCTCCTAGTTTTTTGATCTAAGAAAGAAAAATCTTAACCATTATCCTACCTTTGTGACATGTGGGCAAGTATGGGCCCATTACAAATTTAAGATATGTTTGAAAAAATGAAAATAAGAGGGGTCCCAAAAGGGCCTTTTTCCTCTCCTAAAGGTTTTGGAATCCTGTTAAGGGAGATGAGATTGTTTTTCACAATCTTTTTCTGATTCTCAAGATCACTTGAAGGCACGAGAGAAGAGCATACTCAAGGATTGTTACTTCAATTTCTAGTCCCAAATGTGAGTTAGATGTGATTAAAATTGATGTTCACCTTAGATTGTAAATCAAAGCAAGCCATCCACGTGGCAAAAAGAAAATAAGGGAAATTGATTTTTATCCACCTAAGTGCCTATGTTTGTTTGACTATCCCCTTTATAAGATGAGGGGTATAAGTGTGGTGCAGTATTTAGAGAATGCATAACATCATTCTTAAGAAGGAAAATGACTTTCCCCACATCCCAAGACCTTACAATGCGAAATTTAACTCAGATGCGCAGCCCCTAGTGTAGACAAAGGCGCACAGAGCGCCTACGCGCTATCAGAATTGAGAAAGAAAGTGCATGCGCGCATAGGAAAACTGTTGTTCAGGCGCATGCATGCATGATGTGTGTCTGTGGGGTGGAATACCCGTGCATCTATGACAAATGGCCGAGGAAAAAAAATCTGAATGGATTTCTCTCAATTCTCTTGTGAATTGACTGGTTAGCAGGTCGGCAGAGGCCGTTTTGTGTACCTTCAAGTTAAACAAATGAAAAGGAAAGAAAAATAAACCCAAATGAGGGAGGAATTGATACCTTATCCCCAGTATGGTCGCCAATCTGTTTGCACCCTTTTCGTCGACTTGGTGAGCAAATCGAGGGTGCTTACATGCCCAGTTGGGTCTTGCTGAGCATGACAGCTGTAGAGGAAAGAG
>JZKD02S2040470.1:376507-411655 GCA_000966675.3 Picea glauca
GGCTCTTTAGGGCTTCATTAGGTCTTTGACCAGCCTACCATGCGGATTCAGCTCAGATTTGAGGGTCAAATCAGCTTGGGAGTTGATCCATAAGTGGTTGGGAGGCCGACCAATTAAATAAATGCGTTGTTTATCAGGTGCGCGGGTTTTTGCGCTAACATCCACGCATCGTGCACATATGTGCGCATGGTACGTTCTTGTTCCATGCATGTGCGTGCGCACCCAAATTCTGTAAAGTGCCCTTCAATTTTTGGTTACTTTGTATAGTTTTTGACCTTTTTGCAATGCTGTGAAATTAATTCAGTGCCATGAATGACTTCATTACTGTTTGACGATGCTGAGTTCTTGTCGCCATGTGCAGACGAAATTTTAGTGATAACAGCTTTCAACAGAGCCCTTCATTGCGCAGGACAAGACTGAAGGACTTCAAAGGAAAACATCGTTGAAGGTGCTTGGTCCAGATCTTCGACAATTCTATAGTTTTGGGCCACACAAGCATGAGGATTGAAAGACGATTTCTTAACAACACCTTTCGGGGGTGGTCACATAACTGTATCAAGTTTCGATCGTTCGATATGAAGAGGACCATTCATAGGTGGATTCAGCTAAGAGGGTTGTACTAAAGCAGGAGGTAAATCGTCAACCTTGTCCTTAGACAGAGTATAGTCTTTGGCTCTAGTTGTGAGTGCAACATTATTTTTCTTAGAATCACCGGTACACATCAAAACATGTGATGTCGTAGAAGTAGACGGTTGGTCATGGATGACCAACTGGGCCTGTTGTTGAGACGAGAAGGGTTGGGACAAGACTGCCGACATAGAGGGTTTCGACGTTCCTTGAAGGAACTTAGTAACCTCAGCACATCGAGGACAATCCTTCGTGTAGTGATCGTCACCACAGATAAGGCAAGGGTACCATGGTTTGCGCTTATCCCGATATTCAACAGGAGGAGTTTTAGTTTTCTCATTTTGATTATTATTTTTGTTCTCCTTATTCTTTCCTCTCCCTTTCTTTGATTTATTTTTACCGGTCGGTGTAGATTGAACAACGTTCACCTCAGAAGTTTTACCGATGGAAGTGGCAGGAGACAAAGCATTTTGAACATTAGAAGATGTAGACTTAGGGGTTGTATTTGAAACAGAATGTGAGTGGACATGAGCAGTACCAATCACACCATCAGTTGCATGCGAGGTAGCTGGAGCAGTTGAAGTGCTGGAAGTACCAGGATGAGGTAATTCATGGAGAAAATTGTAAAGTGTTCCCGTTTGCGAATAAACTAGATCAAGATATTGAGCACGACTGATAGCCTGCTCCTCCATAACAACACCACCCATGGCAATGTCTTTATCAATTTCGTTCACGAAGGATTTCATAAACCATTCTGCCAATAACTGATCCGGGAGTTCAAGTTTAATAAGATATCGTCTCCTTCGCCACTCATGGATATGATCCGATATATGAGTGCCTTTAGTTTGTTTGAAGGAAGTCAAGATTTTAGTCCCAGTATCGTAACGGATCGGTAGCTGGTAATGTGTAAGAAAATCCATAGCTAGGGTGTTGAAATCAGAAAAGAAACCTCGTGGCAATTCAATATACCACTTCGCAGCAGAACCAGTGAGGGTTCGTTGAAAAGACATAGATGAATGGAGTCATCCATCAACGAGTTGGACGAACACCATAAGTGAAAATTTATAACATGATTATTTGGGTCCTCTCCCGCCTTGCCATCGAACTTCAGAATGTCCGATGGAAGCTTGGAAGGAATAGCAGGCCATTGGGGAGAGTGACGAATAGGTTCATTGAGAATCCTAGACAAATCTGGCAAATCCAAAGTAGCAAGAAAAGGTATGTGTCGGTTTACTTGCAGGTACTGATGGCTTTGGGGTGGAAGCCCTATCGGAAAACCAGTAGGGCCGTAAGCAGTCTGTCCATAGAGGGAAGACCCCGACTGATTCAGTGGTGGCTGGATAGGATAGTATCCCCAAGGATTATGACCTTGAGTTTGAGTAGGGACCTGAGGTTGAGTATTGTGACCCTGACCCCAAATAGGATTAGGTATACCTGGATAAGGTTGGCCAATAGTAGGGGCAGGTTGCTGCCCCCCAGCATTTTGAGGAAAGTTCTGTAGAAGCTGAGTCCAATACTGGGCCAATTCAGGAGGTATATTTTGTCCAAAAGGTGAGGTTGGTCCCCTGATCGTAGGTTATGTGTCAACCGAAGGTTGCGTAGTAATTGGATTGTAACCAATAAGAGGAAATTGAATCGTACCACCTTGTCCACCAACTAGAATCTATGGGTTTGGTGCAACAGTCGGGATAGTGCCACTAGGATTAGGATTGCTAGAAGGAAACAGAGGGAGTGTTAGGATAAAACCGGGAATAGGATGCCCAAGAAAAGGAGGACCACCTAGAGAACCGGTTAGGGTTTGCAGAGGTTTTGGATTGGAAGCATTCAACAAAGCATTCAACGCATGGTAACCGGGTGGTAATGTTGGGTTGACCTCAGGCATTCGCTGGGTATTGATAGGAGAAAGACTAGCTGCAGTAATTTCATTTTAGACACTCGTAGTATTCGCAAGATGAGCCATCTCGGGAGGGAGAACAAAGTGATAAGTGGTAGTCTCTGGTGTAGTGTCTGTCTCAGAAGACACTGGAGGATTGATTTCATAGACTGTGGGTGACTCAGTACCAAAAAGGACTCGTCGGAAATCACCAGACCAAAAAGGATCTTGGCCTCCTACACTAGGAGAAGGCCCAATGGTTGATTCAAAAGATGTAACAACGACTTCGTCAGAAGAATTTAATTGCACAAAAGGTCATTCACCACGACGAATGCAATAGTCTTCTCTAGTATTGGTAATTCGAAAATCATCTAGAGAGTCAGTTCGTTCTACCTGTGGAGGTGGTGTAGTGACAACTGGAATGTCACTTGTTTCCTCGTGTGGTGGAGTAACCACTGGGACTTCTGTCTGATGGGGAGAACCCTCAGGTGTACCAGTAGGGTTGAGAATCATCCAGATGTTCTGTAGATAAACCTTGCATTCTACGTGAACGTCGTGGGGGAGCAATTTTAAATGAATGACAAGATCCACAAAAAAAATTCCTATGGTCAACTTCGAGAAACAAAAAGAACGCGCTAGTAAACAAAATCTAGGAAGCAATCACCAAGAAAACAATACCTTCTAATTTCGAAGCCACTAGTTGGTGATGAAATCCAACATCGCAACAATGAGATGAGAAGGGGCAGGGCTAAGTTGGAAAAGTTACGTTGACGACCTGCTTAACAGACTTACACCCTGGTGCAAGCTCCCACACATAATCATGGGTATACCCTCCAAGGAGCCCGAGTGAGTTTGATCAACGTCAATTCCAGGTACCGTGAAGACTTTCCCCTCCACAGTCACCTTGGGTAAGAACCTAGAGAGACAGGCCACTAAGGTCACAACAAACAACAGTATAGTCTGGAAGAACAATCATCAGTCTGATCCACACGCAAGGGCAGGGTATCTAGCCCGAAATCAAATCAAAAGTCTTTCACTCATCATTGTGGGTATACCTCTGAGTGATCCCCGTAATACGTGCAATCTCTACACCGATGTCAACAAAGCAGGGTGAGTAACTCTACCAACACCAATGCGACCTAGTGCTTGACCCTTGTGTTAGAAGGGCTTCCCAGAACAATATGTTGTAAATGGAATTTAACACTCCCTAACTCAAGATGCTATTGTGTGTTTTGATCTTTTGGAGAGTGTATCTCTCTTCCTACTCCAAAGCACTAGCCTAGTTAAATGTTGGTGTAAAAGAGCCCTAGAAAAGAGTTACTAGATAAATTTTAAGATTACGCAATGTTTTTAAGAGCTGTTGTTTACTCAAAGCTAATGGAAGTGAAACTCATGTTGTATGACTCTGACCCAAATAATGGAAGGATGATAATGAAATATAACACGTTTCATTCAATGAATCCTATTTATGGGAGAGAGAGAAAATTTTCCAAATCAACCCTGTACTACAATGCAATGCACCATTTCCTTTCACATGTCAATGCAAACAATCAATTATCAAAGGACTATTCTCTATGTGTCTTTTTCAAATACTTCAATAAACTCAAAAATTTAATTTTTCAATGTTTTCTAAAAGACAAAAACAATGTTTTTGAAAGAAAAACTTGTTGTTCACTTTCCAAAAAGAACTCTTATTAATGAGAATAGAAAATCAAATCATAAAGATTCAAACAATAACAATCCAATCAACTCTTTCAATGAAAGCAAAAACAAAGAGCAAACTAATTAGTCTTCTCAATTCAAATGAAAATGTTCTTTCAAACCAATAAGCAAATGAGAAAAACCAAGCACTTAACTCTCAACCAATCATTGGTTCTCAACCAATCAGACACACTCAGCTCTTGAAAGCAGAGAGAATGAATTTGCCAATAAGAGTCAAGAAAAGAAAGTCAAGCTACAAAGGACAAGAAAAACCTTGAAACCCTAAAACTATTCAAGCATGCAAACTAAAGCAAGAAACATATCAATCAATGATCCAATAAACCCAAAAGTGGTAATTCAACTGATCTGAGCAGTTAGAAAAACCAAAACTCAATTTCAAAATTTTCAAAAATCTTGCTCGTAGGCAAGCAGTGTTACATAGTGCGGGAATCTATTATTCTCGCAGGCAACCTTTTAGCAAGGTACGAGGTACTCGCACTGAACCCTATGAGCAGGGTGCAAACCTGACTGATTCTCACAAGCTATAGTTAAACACAGTGCGAGAACTCCTAAACATAACAAAAATTTTGAAAATTAAATCAAAATTAACAAAGGCTTCGGGACCCAGAAGGTCTATCAGGGTATCCTGAAGACTCAGAGACTGAAAAGACAGGAGAAAAATGAAACTAGAGAAAATGGCCACAGAAAAATGCAAAAGACCATAAAGAAAAAGGGAATGGTCCCCAGTGGAGTCGCCAATTTGTTTTTAGGATTAATTTGTAAGTGCGGACACAAACTGATCTCCCTAGATCCACCTGGATCTAGAACAAAACAAGACAGAATCATACTCTTTCCCTAGATTTATACTATTGAATGAACTGGGAGGTAAGAATCATGAACATACCTTATGAACGCTTCATTGGGTATTTGTTGTTCCAGCTTTGCTCCAATTCTCTTGTGTCATTCAGACCACAACAATACAAACCAATCGAAGTGAAGACAACTCAATATATTCAACAGTTAATCTATGCATATGATCAAGGATTTATGCAATAAAGTGACATTAGCTTTATGGGAAAGGAACATATTACTGTATTAACTTGATAGAAAGCAAGAATTACAACCTGAGCCTTGATGTTGCAAACCTCCTTTCGATGGCTCCTAGCTCTGACACACACACTTGCTCATGCATGAAGAAGATCAACCACTTTTGATAACCTTGCTGGTGTTCCTAGCTACTGTAGCATCATTCCTTCATACAATCTTCCACTAATTCTCCAATAAATCTCTTGCTAGTTTGCTCCTAACCTTTTCCATGAGAATCCCATCAATTTATAAGAGATAATGGATTAGTCACTTGGATAGGAATGATCCCAAAATATCAGGAAAGCCAGTACTTAGATAACCATTCGAATGCCATCTCATCCTTCTAGAAGATTCCCTTCTAGAAGGTTCAAGAATTCACCTTTTTCCCTTCCTTAGAAAGAGTTCGCACCCTAACAGTTTGGTACAGTGTGAACTTCTTGCACCCTGTCTTAAGGCAGCCTACGAGAATCATGCATTCTCACAGGAAAATGTATTGGTAGCCTGCGAACCTTCCTCAAAACTGTGATTTCTGGAAAGAGACAAAGGTAACTTTTCTCTGGAGAAAGTTCTAATGAAGAGCCTGATTACACCATAATCAATACATCATCACGACGACCAAAATCATGGATAACAATGGGAACACCCCAACTAATTCAACCTCATCATGTAGGTGAATTAGAATATGGACTTGCAAGTCCATAAAAATTGTGGGAAGTTCCTTCTCAAACATTCAAAAAATATCAACTATCTCTCGATGCCACCATGGAATGATAGCCATGTGAATATCCTTTTATGTGATCCAACATAAAAATGCAGATAATTTTGATATGGCACATCGTAGGTCCTAGGGGAAGTCATGGTGCATGAAGCCACACATGATCAAAGGATAATGACACTACAAAATAGACGCACATGCCATTAACTTCCATAAAACTATGACTATATCGCATATTTTTAGCAACAGTATAGAAGAAGAATCAAGTATTCAACATACATACCCTTAGAAGGTTTAGATGGTCATGTGATTTCAACCTAGAAAAATTCCCTTCTATAGTGAAGCAATGTCGTAGATTCGACCCATATGAAGAAGGTTCCCTCACACCCAATATAAAATCCTTCACCACAAAAAGATCATCTTTATTCAAAATCCATGGGACATCACCTTCCTTAAAAGACAAAGAGGGACCAACCTCTCCTCTAGTTTATTTTCTTTGTCAATGCCTCTTTCTATTATTTGAAGCAATAAGATCTCTCCTAATAGAAAATGTGTCACTTTTATTAAATGATATGTGCCTCCATAGAGACGTTGAAACATTTTTTAATATATGCATGGGATATAGTAAGTGTCCAATCTTAATATGCTCCCAATATGGAAGCTCATAAAATACAAATTTCCTTTTCATCCCAATGGGAATTTTCTCAATACAGGTTTCAAAAAATCCAAGATCATCAACATAGGTTCTCCATTTGAATCAAACGATTCTACCATTTCCTTCTCCTTCTCTCTGTCAAATTCCCTAATTCAATTTATCACTGTCATTCTTTCAGGTCTCTAGGTTCTCTCTGGTTTACCATTGAAATCATATGCAACTCTTCTATAAGGGTGGTATTGTGGGAAGAATACTCTCAAATAGTCATACACTAGATTTTGTAGGTGGTTGGAACACCTAGCTTTTATATAAGGTCCTCAACATTTACATCCATGATACCAATTTGTTACAAGACCTGCGATGTTATCATATACAAAGCATGTTAGTGTCAAAAATATAGTTGCACTAAATGAAGGATGCCAAATAAAATTATAGATATAAAAAAATCAATCAACATGATTATAAGAGAAAACTCCTAGTCCTATATAATTCTGTGTGGTGTACACACATGTAACATCCCTATCTTCAAACCCCAAACTAGCGATGTGTAGTGTAAATGTAATATGTGGTCGAGAGCCAAGCGATGTATATTTTAAATGTGATGTATGGCCAAGAGACAATATGTAAAAAATGTAAATTGAAATATAATGAATGAAATGTATCGCCAACTGTATATGGACATATATGGATATTGGAACCTATGTATCCACAAGAGAGGGAAGGGGTGAAAGGGGAAAGAATTACCCATGCCTATTAAACCAAAACTCATTTCTCATTTTCTTCACAATTATCCTTACAATGAATCGTCCATTAGTTGTTGAGTGTTCTATAGCCCAATCATTGAATTCATGTAAGAGATTGGGTGTGATAGTCAATTCCCATAGTTATTCATAGCATGGGGGATGAGTACAATCATCTTGGGGAAGAGTGAAATTCAAGCAAGCAAGAGATGTTGATACTGAGAGGGGGGTGAATCAATATCAAGTACAATTTAAAAACGTTGTCAACTTATACTTCAACTATATTATATATTCAATTATATCCAATGAGCAATGAACAATAGTAGAAGAGTTACACCAATACACCACAATACACCATGCCCAATATATGAGAAATAATCAATAGTTATTGTTCAAGGGAAGTAATAAATTCCAAGGGAAGCTACAAATTCCAAATATAAAGGGAGGGATAAACCTCCAAAAGGAAGATACAATACTCAAATATCAAGAGAGGGTTGACCTCTCCATCCTTGCCCCTTACTTCCACCCAAGAATATATGAGAGATAATAAAACTGTACATTAAATTATCACCATCAACCAACCATCACACAGAACCTTATAATGCTTCCTCAGACTTCTTCAACTTCTGCAATTATTCACTTATTGGAATACTCTGATCATGTAGATAATATTACTCAATGTATTCTATGAAACTCCTCCAATTTTCACTCCTTGAATCTTCCTAGAAAATGAGTTATAGAGAAAATGGTAGACCTTATTCAATTTTGGTTTATTCAGGAGAGCGAACTTGTACAAAATTCCCCACTCTCAATATTTAACATAATATTATGAAATTTGTACACAACAAACTACAGCCCGTACTCTTTCCAATGCAATTGGTCTCACGTCATTTGGATTCTCTATGAAGAGGTTATGAATGTTTTACCCGTAACACATGCTTATGACTAGCTTCAGGACTAGTAAAAAACCCTATCTTCCACAAAGTGTATCTCCAAAATTATAGTGAGTAGAGAGATGGAATTTTTACCACATGTACCTAGATATGTCTTCTCAATAGCCTCCACATTTCACCGTCTAAATCATTCTAGAAGAAAATTGTAGAGAAAATGGTAAGATGATCTGTAAATAACATACCTCAGAACACATCACCAAAAGACTTCATCCTCCCTTGACATTCAACCTTCTTTACTTCATATTTCCTTTGAAATTCGAATTATATTTTTTTTTTCATGAAAAAAATTGTGTGTGTTTAAAATGAATTTATAATGATATGTATTTATACCTTCTATGTCACTTCCTTTTAACATTAGGGCCAACATGTAGTTTCTGCTTCAATTCACATTGTCATCTTCAAAAATTCATTTCTCCTAAATCGTGAGGATCCACGTGATGTGCCATATACCACTAGAAATTGAATGACTTATAATATCCATCCATGGGTTTTTTATCTTCATGTGTAATTTACTTTGTGTCTATCTACTTCGATCAACTGTGGGGTCCAAAATCCAATGGCTAGGGTTGACATCAATGACTACAATCAATGACTGGGGTTGAATTCAATGACAACAACCAATCTTCTTGCAATATCCCCCTTTTTCATTGATGGAAACGCTCATGTTCACCCTATCCTCATGCTCATGGTTTCTCTCCCCCTTTGACATCAATGGAAAAGGGTGGGGTTTCTCCCCCTGAGTTTAATGGAAAAAGGTAACTCTCTTCTTTGGGGATGCTCCCCCTGAACATATAGCACTTAATAACACTTGATTTTTATGGTCTCTTTCTTCCTTGGAGATTTTTCGTGTATCTAGGACATATATGTTACTTGGTCTTCTTCTTGCAGTTGCAACCAATCTTCCTAAACCTTCTTATTTGATTTTGCATCTTTGTGAGTCAAACATGAGAGTATATCCTTGATCACACATTTTACTAACACTGGGTAGATTATGCTTCAAGTCTTCAACCAATAGGACATTATTTTCTTTTACATTTTTTCTTCCAAGCTCTAGTACACCTTTTCCAAGTATTTTGGAAGATGATTCATCTCCAAATGCAACATTTCCACCCTTTCTCTTCAAGCTAATGAATTTGTCTTGATCCTCGGTCATGTGTGAAGACCATCCACTGTCTATGTACCATTGATTTTATTCTTTACATTCTTCGGTGGTCAATGCTATTCAACAATCTTCATTGTTTGGAATCTCTTTCCTTCTCCATAATATGGTTGGCATATGGAAATTTGGCACATGAGCATATTCATTCATATATCTACAATCTCATGCTTTGTGACCAAGATAATTACATTTGTAGCATACAAATGTTTTGTCCATCAATGGGGAAAATGACTTATAAATTATGTTGACAAATCCATGATTGTTTCCATATCTTCTATTTACACCATTCCTGTTTCTTGCATAGTTCTTCCTTTCATTGATTCTACAATCAATTTCCTTATGTCCAAAATTTTTGCAAGTATAACAACAACCAAGAAATAAATTTTGATACCTGGGAGTAAGTGACCTTCTTTGTGATGTAGTCCATATGGGTTCATGATCTACTCTTTTGTAGTTTCCTTCATACTGATTGAAGCTTCTTTGATTCCTGAAGGTAGGAGGCCTTCTTGGATATTGATTTCTTTTGTTATCATTCATTCTTTCTGGTATCCTGGTCCACTTCTCATCAATTGTCTATGTGGAGATTTCTTCAAACTTCTTGCTGGTATTTGCATCTTCTTTGTATGAAGTTGCATCTTGAGAGTTTCTTAAGCTCTTCCTCAATGAGAACACTTCTTATTCAAGTTTCTCGCAATCTTCTTCTTTCTTCATCATTTGGGCATTCGTTACTTCTCCTATTCTTCTTGCTTCTTCAAGTAGAGTTTTAAAGGAAACATTTTCTTCTCGTATTTTCTCAAAGTCTTCTAATTGTTTCTTCAATATTTCAATTATCTTTTCACAACTACTCAATTCACTTCTTAGTTTTCTATGCGTGTTTTCGAGCTTGTTATTTTCAATCTCAACATACTTAAATTTTTTAAGATTCTCATCTTCTTGTTGAATCATTTATGCTTCATGATTTTCTTCTTCTTCATTGGACTTTTCTTCTTCGGTATCATCTTTTTCAATCCTTGGATAAGGACATTCAAATTCAACATGTCCTACTCCTTCACAACTAAAGAAAAATAACTCACCTCTATTTTCTTCTTTGAAATCTGAGATGTTGTAATTTGCTTCAACTTCTTCTTCTTATTCTTCTTCGTATTCCCTTACATAAATGTCTTGTAGCTTGTCCCAAAGCTATTTTTCTAATTCACATGATCCCACCTTAGATTTCACTTAATCTGTCAATCCATCTAGGATGGTATCTATTGCCAATTTGTTGTTCTCTCTTGCTTTCTTCTGAGTTGCAGTCTTTGGTTTCTTCAAAGCATTGTATCCTGAAGCAATTGAGAACCAAACATCTGCCCCAAGATCTTTCAAGTAAGTTTCCATTCCATTACTCTAGTATTCAAAATTGCTTCCATGAAATGGTGGAATCCCATTTGGAATGTTGCCTTCCATTTCTTCTTAGGATCTTCCTTCCAGTGGTTAAACTGTACTGAAGGTAACCCGCTCTTATACCAATTGTTGATACTAAGAGGGTGATGAATCAGTATCAAGTACAATTTAAAAAAAAAAAAAACAAATTATACTTCAACCAGATTATATATTCAATTATATCCAATGAGAAATGAACAATAGTAGAAGAGTTACACCAATACACCACAATACACCATGCACAATATATGAGAAATAATCAATAGTTATTTTTCAAGGGAAGTAATGACTTCCAAGGGAAGCTACAACTTCCAAACATAAAGGGAGGGATAAACCTCCAAAAGGAATATACAATCCTCCAATATCAAGAGAGGGTTGACCTCTCCATCCTTGCCCCTTCCTTCCACCCAAGAATATATGAGAGATAATAAAACTTTACATTAAATTATCACCATCAACCAACCATCACATAGAACTTGATAATGCTTCTTGATACTTATTCAACTTATGCAATTATTCACTTCTTGGAACACTATGATCTTGTAGATAATATTACTCAATGTATTCTCTGAAAATCCTCCAAGTTTCACTCCTTGAATTCTCCCAGAAAAGGAGTTATAGAGAAAATGGTAGACCTTGTTCAATTATGCTTTATTCAGGAGAGCGAACTTGTACAAATTGCCCCACGCTCAATATTTAACATAATATTATGAAATTCATACACAAGAAACTAAAGCCCGTACTATTTCCAATTCAATGGGTCTCACTTCATTTGGATTCTCTATGAAGACGTTATGATTGTTTTACCCGGAACACTTGTTTATGACTAGCTTTAGGACTAGTCAAAAACCCTATCTTCCACAGAGTGTATTTCCAAAATTATAGGGAATAGAGAGATGAAATTTTTACCACAGGTACCTAGATATGTATTCTCAATAGCCTCCGCATTTCACCATCCAAATCATTCTAGAAACAAATTTATAGCAAAAATGGTAAGATGACTTGTAAATAACATACTTTAGAACACATCACCAAAAGACTTCATCCTCCCTTGAAATTTGGCCTTGTTTACTTCATTTTTCCTCTAAAATTCGACTTATATCTCTTTTTTCATTAGAAAACTTGTGTGTGTTTAAAATGAATGTATAATGATATGTATTTATACCCTTTATATCACTTCCTTTTAACATTAGGGCCGACATGTAGTTTATGCTTCAATTCACATTGTCATCTTCAAAAATTCATTTCTCCTCAATCATGAGGATCCATGTGATGTGCCACATACCACCGGAAGTGGCATGACGTATAATATCCATCCATGGGTGTTTTATCTGCATGTGTAATTTCCTTCATGTCTATCTACTTCGATCAACTGTGGGGTCCAAAATCCAATGCTAGGGTTGAGATCAATGACTACAACCAATGACCAGGGTTGACATCAATGACAACAACCAATATTACAAGAAGAGAAAGAGAGTAAATTTGTATGGGTAGGAGACCACAATTATGAATTCACGTTTTTTCATAGAGAGTTTTTTTTACATGGAATTTTATGGCCAACAATGGAGTTCTGAGTGTGGAAGCTTGTAGGAAGATGTTGTAGACATGTTTGGATGCTACTTGGAGTTGTAATTTTGTGGAGAAAGAGGAAGTGTTCCTGGTGTATATTTTAACCTTGTACAATAATTTACTACAAACATGTTTTCAATAAAAGAATAGAAAATTTACAATGGAAAATACACACATTACACAGAGATTTTTCCCCTGGAAACCCAAACTAGGAAAACCAACATATTTTGTATTCATTCACATCATACATTATTTACAATACAATATACATATAGAATCTAGCGGCATCCAAAACCCTAATCCAATGACCTATATTCATCAACAAACCTAATTCCATCAGTGAAAAACCATGTGCCGAAAAACCGCACAAAATGGACACAAAAACCGGTAAAAAAATTTCGGGGGTATTTCCCCCAAACCCACTTGTAGCGGGGCTCCCACCCCCATGTGACCCCTCATGAAGAGGAAGCTATGCCTCTTACCCCCTATTTCGAGTCTAGTAAAGAATATAACACATATCCAACACCTGGGAATGACAAGGTGTTCTAAATTCATCCAAGAAGCATGTGTTTTGGATGCTGGATGAATTTTTTTTGCACATATATAATTCCTAAAGTCCTAGTCAGTATAATTCCTATCCAAACTGTGTTGGAATCCCTGGAGGGGAGTGGAAAGGCCCGAGAGATTGTGAGAACTAAAGAGGGATTCCATCCCTTGGGTTGTGGAGGTTTAGGGGAAGTGTGTTGGTGGAATGGAATGAGATAAGAGTTTAACTCTTGAAAGGGGGGACAATAGTCAGCTTTAGGGACCACCATATCTTATGTATTTGTAGCCCTAAATCAGGGGTGTCTTGTTGTTGAGAATTGGAACAAAAAGGCTACAATTGGGAGGAACGTCCATCCTCTGCAACGGGTTTCATACTTTTATAAGATAAGTGTTCTTATCTATTGTAATGATGTGTTAAGTGTTGATATATAATTGTTGTGCATTTTACTCTGACTTGTATTTGGTTAATGTTGCTTACTATGAGCAAAAAGATGAATTCATGGATCTATTTTATGGTTGAATGTTGTTGTATGTATTTAATTGTTATATATATATATATATATATATAAGATAAGTGTTCTTATCTATTGTAATGATGTGTTAAATGTTGATATATAATTGTTGTGCATTTTACTCTGAGTTATATTTGGTTAATGTTGCTTACTGTGAGTGGAAAGATGAGTTCATGGCTCTATTTTATGGTTGAATGTTGTTGTATGTATTTAATTGTTTTTGTGCATAGTAAGAGTTAATATATGTGTGTGTGTGTGTGTGTGTGTGTGTGTGTGTGTGTGTGTGTGTGTGTGTTTGTTTATTGAGTATGGACATCTGAATGAGCTTGAATTTTATGTTGTGTGTTAATTTAGATTTAGTATGAGTAATTTTAGTGAGTTTTTTTAGCAGTGATGTGATCCAACAGGGGGATGGGTACATTACAAAGTGGTATCAAATCTATTGGTTAAACATTGGACCCGTGTGGGCCAAGAGTCGATGTGAATTTGGGTAAAATTTGCTGCTATAGATTTGTCTATGGAGAAATTAGGGGAAAATGGGATAAAATCATAGTAAAATCCTCAAATTCGTTGTCAAGATTCATGTTAGAATGAATCTGAAGTGTTTAATAGAATTTAATGAAGTTAATCTGCAAATTGCAAAGTTGAATTTGACTTGGAATGGTCGAATTTTGAGTTTTAATGGTTTTTGTAGAGTTAAAAGAAGTTTGGTGAATAGACAATCATGATCTCTTTTGATATCGATATCAATAGCAGATATTATTCATGATAAATTTAAAAATCCATAAGGTTTGACCATTTTGAAAGGTTGATCAAATCAACGGCTAGGATTCATTTCGGGGATTTTTTAAATGGATCAGATCGACGACCTTTGTTCATTTCGACCATTGAGGATAAGAATCATAATCGATGGCTAAGATCATCTTGAGTAAGAGATCAATGGCCCAGATTCACCTGGAATTTGATCAAAAATTACCAAGTGTTGAAATTTCCCCAACCCAATTCGTCGATGGTCAATGGTCAAATCGGTGAAATTTGTGGAGAGTTTTAAGTTTTCCAGCAAAACTCACTAATGGTCGATGTTCGAATTGGGGAGTTTGGTGAAGAGTTGAGTTTGGCCAAGATAATTCTTTGATTTCCAATGGCTGACGAATCAGGGATTGACATATTTTGGCCAAATTTTCTAAGAGTCAAAATTTACCAACGAAAATTGTCAATGGCCGACGAATCGAGGATCAACAAGATTTGACGAGATTTTCACATGTCCATAGAGAATTTTCGATAATTGATGGTTGATGAATCAGGGATTGGCGGAATTCAGTGAAGGTTTCATGCATCCAAGGGGATTGTTCATCACCGATGATCGATGAATTAGGGGTTGACAGATTGTGAAGAGAATTTCCATTGGTCTAAGAGAAGTGATTAATCATCAATGAATGAAAAAAAAGATGATGATGTCATCATCCAGTTTCATGCCACATCACTCAATTTAACACCCTAGGATGATGTGTAATTCCACATCAACATCCACGTGTCATGCCACGTCAGCCTAGAAGTGGTCGATGTTCGATGGTCAGGTCCATCGATTTGGGGAAGTGTTTTCGAAATTCATTGAGTATCGTCGATCTTCGATGGCCCGATGGTCGGGCGTCAACTAAATTAGTGGGGATTTAATTCACCAATGAATATCATCAATGGTCGATGGTTGAATCAATCGATTTAGATTTGTGTTGTGAATAAGTCATCGGGGAGTTGGGTCGATGGCTGACAGTCGCATCGAAAGGATGGGAAAAGTGTGGTGGGTGCCTAAGGGATAATGTCAGTCACCGATGGCCAATTTATCATAGATCAATGGCTTAGATTCCACATGATTTGAGATCAACAACTCATATTTAAGGGGCTTTTATAATGGTGAAACAATCAATTTTATGTGAATTTTTGTGGTTTTTGAAGGTTATTAAGTTGGGGGCATTTTTTAGGGCCTAAACAACATTTTTAGGTAGTTGAAACCCCTATGAATAGAGTGTACAAAGGTACAGTCTATCTTTGTATCTCAAATAAAATAACTTGGAGAGACTTATCCAAACATCTAAATGGTTTGCTAAACGGAACTCGTATGAGGAAGTTACATACAAAACAATGAGGGTAAAATTTTGGCACCAAGGTTACTTCCAGAGGGCATAGCTCCATGCTCAGAAGTCTGTTTGGGGCACAGGAGAAGTCGAGGGAAATTTTATAACCCATAGAATCTAGCAGTGAAATCATATTTTGGTTATGGGTACCTGAAAATGTGCTAGGAGTGAAAGAAGACACATGTAGCATACATGGGTAAATTGGGTAAAACAATCAAAACTTCTTTGGACCATAACTTTCAGCTTGGAACTTGAATTTGAACAAACAAATAGTCGTTGGAAAGGTATTGAGGAGTAGAATACATTGTCCAACCCATAATTTTAAATTGGGAATTATATTTGATCAGAAAGATATAAAATAGATTGTTGTAGTAGTTAATGAGTCGAAATTGCAGCATGTGGATGTTGTAACTTTTCACTCAGAACTCAGATTCAAGCAACAAACAGAATGACATGCAGAAATCAACTCTAATCCTAAGTATGGTGGCCGATTATGTTATGAGGAAAATATCTCTATGGCATGGGGTAAACCACAACAGATGGAATGATACGCAGAAATTAAATCTAATCCCAAGTATGTTATATAAATGAAATGCTAACAGCCTACCTCATCAGTACATTCGATGAATACCACCATTGAACACGCAACTCAAAGATTTATACCCACAACTTGTCCTCAAAAACCAAGATACGTAAGCATATGGTGATAATATATAATGTTATCATATAGATTAGCATAATCCATTAACATACATGAAAAATACGCCCATGGAATAATAATTCAAATATTTGAAACATATCAATTGGATGAGAAAAGAGTATTTCTATTAAAATAATCAAAATAAGTATATAGGGGACAAACTTATGTAAGGACACACATCGGAACCAAGAAACTAAGTCCCTCCAGCTAGGCCTCCACCACTTGAATCCTCCACTAAAGGAAAGCTCATATAAAGGAGACAATGAGGTTCTCAATCACAAAGAAGGAATATTTTGGGGGCTGAAAAAGGAGTTCACACTTTCAAGGATAAAGGGAAGTAGACTCAATATGAAGTGAAATTTCTCTAGAGTTTCTTTGCTCTCGAACTTGAATTGTTGAAAATCTACTTCAAGGCTTGGATAAGGCTCAATTTATAGCCTTCAAATGGAACTGAAGGGCCAAATTGGAGCGTTTCCAGTATATGGAAGATCAAGGATCATGGATCTCATGACATGCAATGGAAACCTGACATAAATTTTAATTTTGAGCACCAAACCCGATGTGCACGGGATGTAGTGGACAAACCTGCATATACACTTGTTGTCTAATTGATAGGGTGCGTATATGTGGAAAAATGATGTTTTTTGGCTCTGGAAGGTACAAAAGGGAACTTCAAGTTTGCATAGGGAAATGGAAAGGCCATCCAAGCAATTTTCATGGGGTGAGGAAAAATTTGTTGTAATATATGCCCCTTGATGTGTGAGGTCAGAGGAGTATCTGCGATGGTCGAAACACATTATAATTCTTGGAAGTGGAGTAATGGAGACTCATTTGGAAGTGTTAGTTACTCATGAGAATATTACAATCCATAATGAATTTGTACACATGGATTCCAATATGAATTACACTGCATATCCATGTGGAAATATATCAAATAGTTTCTAATGGCCATGAATAGGAAATACAAAGTGGCATAGGTTGTCATAGTCACGAAAAGGGAATAGTGGAATCTAGTCTCAAAATCAATCTAAAGATATCCGTATATAGTGGAGTATGATCTAATCTCCCATGATCACTGAAGTCATATAGGTACTAGTCCAATGAAAGACAACAACATATTAGGAATGTTGCTACTATAAGTTGGAGGTCTTCTACACTATCCATCGAAGGTGAAAGTCTACATCATGTGAATATAGGATTTTATGTCGAACACAATGAGACTTTGTTTGATTACCAATCATTAAGGTATACAATTAACAAACACGAGACAACCTACCGATAATGAAAGTAGGTATCAAGGAACCGAGTACATTCTTACAAGTGTGAATAAGGGTGTTGATGTCAAACACTTGAAGAATCCATCGATCAGGAGACATTGATGTATTACCAATTGTCGATGGTGGGAGAAACTACCACTGATGAATGCAATCCTCTAGGTACTCATAAGACTATAGTTCCCATTTATAGAATAGATGAGTTGAAGTCGATGGAAGGAGACCCGCTGAAAGGAGAGCATTAGGGCATCTCTCATCAGTCAACATGAGGTACAAAGCAATAAATTGATGATTAGGAGGAACTCAGATGAATAGTATGTTCACAAACTAATGACCTTGTGTGTCTCTTGCATGCACCAGATGCAAGTAGTGCACAAATGAGACCCTCCCAATAGCAACCAATAAGAAAGATTGCAGACAAAGGAGAGGAAACCACCAAAAAGGATAATGGCATCCAATAAATTGCACGAATCCCAATGTGTGAATATATTTATTAATGAAGAACACAAGGGAAACCCCTCAGTCAATGATCAATGAGGATATTTCAATCGTTGGGTTCAATGTTACCTACCCATAATGAAAGTAGGACCAGGATGCATGATAGCACTACAACTTCATGTGACTCTGAGACACACTGAGGGTATGGTTGACATGCAAAGTCAAGATTTATGAGAAATGACCGACACATGCTTATAGACATCCTTTGAACAAGAGCATGAGACATATGGAAAACTCAGGAGGCAAGGACTTGATGATAAAACTTCATTATGCGGGAGGCATCAACAAACTCTCCATAGGGACTGGAAGAATAAATGATATGAGGAGTAAACTCTAAGTAATGAGATCAACTTCCTAAGGTCATGTTAAACCCAAACTTTAGATGAAAGTGGACTCAAAAGTTTTTTCTCTATTCAAAGGTGACACCACTGCTGCCGATATGAGATAACATTATTTTCTCACTCATATTTTTTTTTCATAGGAGAATAAATGCTATGACGAGGAAACGAGTGTTGTGAGTAAGAAACTAGCTCCAAATAGTGGAACATACATATTCTCAATGCACGGAAGTGCATGCGGGGCATGGACACTCGAGGGAATGTTTCCTCTTGGGGTACAGGTTGTCAAGCTATAGAGGATATATAAAAGGCTTTTCTTGGCTAGTGATGCAAATTGTTGAGGTAAGAATCTTATAATGAGAAAGAAGGAACCGACAATAGGCTCAATACTACAAGAAATATTATGGAATGTGATTACAACTTAACTCCAAATAATTTCCTTTTTCGTAGATTTAGTCCCCTAGGCCTGAAAAAGCATAAAATAGTACCAAGGATAACTCTTCTAGCCAATTGTGACTAGAGTATTCTATTTTAGTAAGTAGTCTAATTGGTATGGAAAAGGGTTAAACTTATACCAAATAGATGTCCTTTCAAAACCATTTAACGAGTGTGAAAGAGACATGTTCACTCGACAATATTTTCATTTTTGGGAGTCTAAAATGAGCTTAAAAAAGAATCAAGGATGTTGTTCTAAGGAACATATCATGGGGAGGCCAAGGCTCCCATGCAATACTCTTGTCGAAATTTGGCAACATACTAGTTGTTGATATAAGCTTGGGAGAACCCAAAAATTTCCAAGTTGAGGAGGATAAAATGATTGCATAGGATCCATCCTCTTCAATATCATTCCAAGAAAATGAAACCATCCTAGGACTTGTAGGGAGCGTACTCAGAGAGATTGGAATGCTCCCTTGTTCATAAGGTACATAAATACAAATTCTAAGGACATGGTTGAAAGATGCTTCACCCCCCAAAAGAAGAGTGGGATTGACCGAAGATTACATCGACAATGTCATTTACTTAGACTTGTCCCTCTCTAAGAGAAGAGTGGGATCGAACAAATATTTCATTTTCACAACCACTTCTTCAACCATTGGTTGAAAAGGATGTGAGACAACATGGTCAAGAGATTCATAACTCCTCAAAACATGAGTGATGTTGGCTGAAGATTGCATCGACACGACCACTGGTTGAAAAGGATGCGATACAACATCATCAAGAGGCACATCGCTCCCCAAAATAGGAGTGGTTTCATCCAAATAATGCATTAGCACGACCATTGTATCAACCAAACAAGGATTAGAATGTTGGGAAACCAAAGACGACTCAGAACCCGAAGAGCCACTAGACAAGGATTGCATTTCTTGTACCACTACAATAGCATGGCACAAACGAATTAGATGATCTCCTTTACAAAGTCTACAAAGGAACTTGGGCTTATATCCTATACGTCTAGGCTTCTCAATCATATGAATTCCCCCAGCATGACTTGCAGTGGCTGGTGACATGCTCGCAGCATGACTTGCAGAGGCTAGTATATGATCTCCAACATGACTTGCAGAGGCTAGTATATGATCTCCAACATGACTTGCAAAGGTTGGTGATGTTTGTGTAGTGTGACTAGCAATGAATAGATTTGTGCCCCCAACATAAATCACAATGGTTGATTTCATGTATTCAACATGACTTATAGAATTTGTTGACCTATCTCCAACATGACTAACAGAGGTTGGTGATATAATTCTAGTATGACTTGTAGTGACTGGACTTGTGCTTCAGGCATGACATGCAATGGTTGGTTGCAACATCAGAGACCAAGGTCCTAGGAAAGACTGGTTTTGAGATATTTCGGAACAAGAAGGGTTTTGGTATACACCATGGCCATGTTCGACAAGATGGTATCCTCCTCCGAACTTATTCATAAAGGGTTGTAAGGTCATCATCACTGAGGAATCCGCTTGTGAGGAGAAAGAGACATGATAAGGGTTACTCATGTGAGGATATATGTTTCCCCCGGATGAAGCAACTCCATTCAAGGGGTTTCAAATACTACAAAAATGACTCCCACCAGAGGACAGAGGGAGTTTTACCATAATAAAATTCTTCGTAGGAACCAACATAGCGGAAGAAGGATATATGGACAGAATGTAAGAAGTAGAAGGACCACCCATTTGAGCACTTGCCCCTGAAAAAGTGAAGCTAGGATTGGGTATAGAAGAAGGAGGATTCCAACCTCCTAGTGTAATATTTGATTGAGGGATATGACCCCCATCAAATGAAAAAGAAGAATAAGGAGGCATCATGCCCCCAAACCCAAAACTAGGATTCACAGAAGACAATAAAACCGAGGATGAAAAGTGCGAAGACATGTCTGGCATACCAAAAGAGAAAATATTAGAGGCCCAAGGCATTTTCTGAGTATCATGATTCGACATACCAATCGGAAATACAAAAGGATTTGTCCCCATGGATTGAGAAAAGACCATGGGTTGGGTATCACTAACTGAGGGAGTCACAGGGGATCCACCAACCATAGCAGTCAAAACATCAGGACGCAATACAAAATCCTAAGTCCGACTAATAATCAAAGAGCACACCAAAATAAAGAAAAAGTATGATGCACACAAACATGATATAGTGGCTGAAAAAGGGGCCTCCCTCACTAGAGTAGGTATGTCTCACCTAGGAGGATCCTGAGACTCCCTTAAAAAGATTGGAGATATCATAATCAATTATAAGAGCCCTCGTGGGATGAACAACGTATTCGGTCAGATCCCCCCAGATAGGTAATCCTCCATAAAGGTTTTGTGTTGTTCGACCGTTATCTGACTCAGGGTACTTGCAGAATAACCCCTGCAAGTAATCTATGTGGCTAACTATGTCAAGCAACTAGAGTCACCACAATATAATCAATGCATAGGCGAACAGTTGTAAGTCCGGTCCACC
Organism: Picea glauca; assembly: GCA_000966675.3. Lineage (NCBI taxonomy): Eukaryota > Viridiplantae > Streptophyta > Pinopsida > Pinales > Pinaceae > Picea > Picea glauca. The sequence goes on from JZKD02S2040470.1 coordinate 397,951, forward strand.
ATATGGGCAGGGTAACAAATCCTGAAATCTTGAAAGCACCGCCTCTCATGGAGGTAAAGGTTCTAGTAATACCCCCAAATATGAATAGAACCCCTGAAATATCTCCAACACTAAGAAGGTATTAGAGGGCTATATTTTCAAACAACTTCATAAGACCTCGTACTTAACTCTGGTCTGAGTGGATCCTCCTAATTGTAGATTTTAATCATGTACAATATGTACTGCAAACATATTTTTAGTAAAATAACAAAAAAGATACAATAAAAAATACAAACATTACACAGATATTTTTCCCCTGGAAACCCAAACCGGGAAAACCAACATATTCTATATTCATTCATAGTGGTACATTGTTTACAATACAATATACATATAGGAGCCAACAACATCCAAAACCCTAACCCAATGACCTGGATTAGTCAACAATCCTAACTACTTAACCAGAAATATAAAACCATTGACAAAAAAACCATGTGCCGAAAAATCAGCCAACAATGGACATGAAAATCAAGGCAACACGAAAAACAAGGCAAAAATGAGACACATTTCCCGAGGAAAAAAATATCCTTGGGGGCGCTACCCCCGAACCCCTGAGCAGGGGGATTTCTCTCCCCTGTGCACCCAACGCAACGCAGAAACTACTACTTGTGCAAAGAATATAACACATACCCAACATTCTCCCACTTGTTGTTTTCTTTGCATACAGGGGGTTACAGGGTTACATAGTCAACAATCTAGGGAAGCAATGACCATGGATCCTCTACACCAAGAGAAATTATCAGTGCTCACAAATTTTGTTAATGAATATGCAACATTCTTCAAAGTGTCCACCTTCATCAGCAATATTTTCTTTTCTTCAAACATGTCTCTCACAAAGTTATATTGAATATCAATATGCTTTTTCTTTGAATGATAAGTTGGGTTCTCCACCGAAAAAATCACACTATGATTGTCACAATCTATCCTTACATCTTGTTGTACCAACCCGATACCTAAACAAAATATTTGTAACCATACTGCTTCCTTACTTGCATGAGTGGCTGCCACGTATTAAACTTTTGTAGTTGAAAGTGCCACTACATCCTGTCTTTTGCTCATCCAACTTATTGCTCCTCTAAATAGGTTAAATACATAGCCACTTGTAGATCTCCTACGATCCAGATCTCCATCCCAGTATACATCCACAAATCCATGTATATCCACCACTTTTTCCAATCATGGTCTTCCTTGGTAGCACAATCCATAGCTAGTAGTGCCACACAAATACCTGAAAACCCTTTTTACTGTTGTCCAATGCTCCTTCACTAGATTTTACATATACCTGCTCAAAAATCCCACTGCATGTGCAATTTTAGGTCTAGTACAGACCATTTCATACATCAAATTTCCAACTACACTCACATATGGAACACAAGACATGTCCTCCTCCTCCTCCTGTGTCTTGGGACATTGATCCACAGATAAATTTACACCAATAGGAATAGGGACCTTGACCGATTTACATTCCTTCATATTAAACCTCTGCAATATTGTCTCAACATATTTTCTCTGATTTAACCAGAGCTTCCTCTTTTTCTTATCTCTTTTAATTTCCATGCCCAAAATTAAATTTGAAGCACTGAGATCCTTCATGTCAAATTTAGACGACAACCGAGTTTTCACATCCTAGATAATCTCCTTGGTGTTTCCTATCAAAAGCATGTCATCCACATACAAGACCAAATAAATCAAATGATCACTAATTAATTTAAAATACACACAGTGATCCTCTTTGCTTCTTGTGAAGCCAAGTCCCAGCATATAAATATCAATTTTGATACCACATCCTTGGTGATTGTTTTAAACCATACAGGGACTTTTTCAACTTGCATACAAACTCTTTCTTTCCCTTAACATCATGACCTTCTAGTTGCTTCATATAGATTTCTTCTTCCAGATCCCCATGTAGGAATGTTTTCTTCACATCCATCTATTCTACTTCAAAATCAAATGCAACAACAACATATAATAGAAATCTTATAGAGGTTAACTTGGAAACAGTAGAAAAAATTTCACCAAAATCAATTCCCTCAACCTAGGAATAACCCTTAACTACTAACTGAGCTTTGTATTTCTCCACTTTTCCTTCTGCATTTAGCTTCTTTTTAAATACTCATTTTCTGCCAATGGGATTTTTTCCAGTCAGCAACTCCACTAGATCTCAAGCCTCATTCTTATCCAAGGCTACCATTTCTTCGTCCATGTCCTTTTTCCAGATATTTCCATCCTCTGAATCCACTAACTCCCTATCAGTTCTAGGATAATCATCAGTAATAGACAAAGAAAAATTTGAACTTAAATCAGATGGAGTATACCTTTCCGGTAGCCTTCTTTCTCGAACCAATCTCCTTAATACTGGAGTATGAGGATCTTCTTTTTTTGATTCATGTTCTTTTGTAGAGTTCGATTCATCATCCTTTAAATCAATCTCTATTTTCTCAGGTTCTTCCTTACTTGCTATGACTTCATGTTTAACAACATCCTTCATTTCTATAAATACCACATCTCGGATATACACTAACTTCTTAGTTTTTGGGTTCCAAATCTTATAACCTTTGAGACCATCTTTATATCCAATAAAGATACACTTTTCAACCTTCTTATCTAGTTTACTCTTGTTTTCCTTTGGAACGTGAACATATGCATCACAACTAAATACCTTGAGATGTGTGAGAGAGGGTTTCTTACCAGTCCATACATCTTGTGGAGTCTTGTCATCTAGAGCTGATGAGGGTGATATGTTGACCAAGTAACATGAAATACCCACTGTCTCTCCCCATAATTCTTTCCCTAACCCGACACCACTGAGCATGCACCTTGATTTTTCCATCAACGTCCTATTCATCCTTTCTCTAGCTCCATTCTACTGAGTTTTATATAGAGTAGTCTTCTTCCTTGCTATACTGCACTTCTTACATAATTCTTCAAATTCATTCCCACAGAACTATCTGCCATTATATGTCCTTAACACCTTAATTATTTTCTCTATTTGATTCTCAATAAGTTCCCTAAACTATTTAAACCTGTCAAAGACTTCAGATTTCTTCATGAGGAAATATATCCAAGTATCCCTCGAGATGTCATCTATAAATGAGACATAGTACACATATTTTCCTAATGACGGGACCGATACAAGTCCAAAAACATCATTGTGAACTAGTTGTAAAATTCCTTTTTCCCTCAATGCACCAGAGAGGAATCTTACTTGATTTTTCTTCCCATATACACAATTTTCATAGAAATCAAAATCTAGAGACAAGTTAGAAATACCTTCAACCATACCTTTACCGGGTAGTAGTCGAAGACCCTTCTCTTCGACATGCCCCAGTCTTTGATGCCACAGCATAACCTTTTCTCCAGAGACTGTAAGAGTTATTTCTTCTTCAAATCCAATATCAAGAACAATGGAACTATTACACCCATCACTAATAGTGCTTCCTTGCATCTTATACAAAGTTCCAAACCAAACTCCTTTCAAAAACACCATTTCTCCTTGAACCATCCTGCAGGTTTCCTTTTCAAATATTGTTTTTACCCCTATATCGTTCATTTTTCTTACAGAAATCAAATTTATGCCCAAACCTGGGATGTGTAGAACACTAGGGAGTGTTCTAATCCTTCCATCTATGAGCCACAACTTGACTTTTCCTTGTCCTATGATTCTGGTTGTCAAATCAACACCTAGGAAAACATTACCTCCATCATACCTTTCATATTCATAGAACCACTCCCTGTGGGGAGTCATATGAAAGGATGCACCTAATTCAACCAACCATGCCTCATGATATGCATGTGTGCTTGAAGAATCCAAGTAAACATCCCCTCCTTCTTCTTTGGAGGCATTTTCTTCTGTAGAAGGAGATTCTTCAGATCCCTTCTTTTTCTCAACTTTGGATCTACATTGCTTCTTTTAGTGCCCTTCTTTTCTGCATCTCCAACATACCTTTACAAACTTTCCTAGAGATTTAGATCTACCCTTAGACTTAGATCTACCACTTGAGAAATTAGATCTATTTCTTTCCTGGGAACGTCCTCTTGCAAATAATGTGTTTGTTCTCTATCCTTCCATATTCTTTTGTCTCATCTCCTCCAACAACAAGGATGAGACTACTTCATAAAAATTCAAGGAAGTTGTATTACTACCTATGGCCACAACCAGACTATCCCACGAGTCTGGTAAAGAACACAGTAAACTGATACATTTATCTTCATATAAAATTTTAATCTCAACAGATACTAACTAACTTACCACACTATTGAAGGCATTCTAATGCTCTTCCACCGAGTCTCCATCTCTTATCCTCAATTTATACAACTTCTTTCTTAGGAATAGTTTATTCACTAGGGACTTAGACTGATACAACTTCCCCAACTTATCCCATAAATCCTTAGTTGTAGCTTCCTCTGACATAGTCAGTAATATTGAATCTAAGAGACAATTGGATTGTGCTCTTTGCCTTCTGATCCAACTTTTTCTAGTCATCTACTGAAGTTCCTGTAGGTGCAGTACATGGATCTACCGCAATCCACTGATCTCTGTCCACCAACAGATCTTCCATATTGAGCTTCAACAACTTAAAATTGTCCCATTAAACTTCTTGATCTCCATTTTCGAATTGCTCGCCATTTCTTTTCACATGAAAAATCAATACCACATATCTCCCACTGTAACAACACTTATCATAGTCTTGAGCCAAACCCTTGACCACAAAGACGTCCCCCGGAAGCCAGAAAATCTTTGATACCAAATGTAGATTTTAATCTTGTGCAATATTTATTGCAAACATATTTTCAGTAAAAGAATAGAAAAGATACAATGGAAAATGAAAACATTACACAGATATTTTTCCCATGGAAACCCAAACCGGGAAAACCAACATATTTTATATCCATTTATAGTGATACATTTTTTACAATACAATATACATATAGGAGCCAGCGATTCCCAAAACCCTAACCCAATGACCTGGATTAGTCAACACCCCTAATTGCTTAACAGGAAATAGAAAACCATCGACAAAAAAACCATGTGCCAAAAAAATCCCAACAATGGACACGAAAATCGAGGAAAAAATGCAACACGTTTCCCAAGGCAAACAAATCTCGGGGCACTACCCCCAAACCCCCCCGTGGGGGGATTTCATCCCCCTACACCAGAATATAACACATACCCAACACTGATGCCACTAATTACACAATGGGTTTCACCACTCTCTATCCATACACATGTGTTTAGTTTAATAGCCTTGGAGAATTTTACTCACAAAATCCTATTCCAAGGCCCTATGTCCTATACTTGTTTGTGTACACTTGAAAAATAAAATCATTTCTAATCAATTTTAATTAATCAACATTAATTTTAATGGCTTCTTCTTACTCAAGAGGTGTGGTCCTGAAACTGATGGTATTACGAATCAACATATAAAAGAAGTAAATATACAAACACTGCTAAGTATTGATCTTGAATTTCAAAGAGATGGTATGCTTCTAAATGCAACTTTTCCAATGCAATCTCTAAATTTCAGTGAAATGAAATCTCTCCACAGGTGTCAAAATCAATGAAATTAATCAAAAGATCAAATTCCATAATGCAAAATGAGAAAATGTTTTTGTATTTTCAATATAAAGAAAAGAAAATGCAAGGACTGGATAGCAACTTCACATGCAAACCCTACTGCAAGAAAAAAGAGACAATCCAAGCAGGATACCAAGAAGAAAACACACATACCAATGTGCAAGGAAAACCAATGAAAGCAAATGATAAGAAATAATATCTCCCAAAAATTCAACAATAAGAAGGTTTCATATCACTCTGTAATCACTTAACAGTTGGGACATAGACCCAAGAAGACTCATCAACCAACCAAACTCACCCATCAAACACCAAACTCATCCAGCAAGACTAAAGAGTTGATGTAATCGATTGTTGGAGAAAAACTCTTGTATGTGTGCACCCTATAGGAGGACATATTTTGTATGTACGTGTCTATCAAGGGAAAAACCGTGTATACCTAGTTAAACACTGTCAGGGCAATGGTTAATCCAAGGGACTCAGATGAAAAGTAAAAATAGGATGTCAAGAAATAAGGTGACAAGGAAACTCAATCTAACAGAGAGCAAATCAAGGACAAAAACACTCCAAAACCAAAAAAAGAAGATCAATCCCCAATATGGTTGCAAATTTTGTTATGAGGAAAATCTCTCTATGGCATGGGGTAAACCACAACAGACAGAAGGACACACAAAAATCAACTCTAATCCCAAGTATGCTATATAAATGAAATGCTAACAAGACAAGTCTAAGAGGCTACCTTATCCGGACATTCGATGAAGACCATCGTTGAGCATGCAACTCAAAGCTTTATACCTACAACTTGTCTTCAACAACCAAGATACACAATCATATGGTGATAATATATAATGTTGGAATATATATTAGCATAATCCATTAACATACATGACAAATATGCCCATGGAATAATAATTCAAGTATTTGCAAGATATCAAGTGGACGAGAAAATAGTATTTCTATTAAAATAATCAACAGAAGTATATAGGTGGCAAACTTTTGTAAGGACACACATCGGAACCGACAAACTAAGTCCTTCCATCTGGGCCTCCACCACTTCAATTCTCCACCAAAGGAAATCTCATATAAAGGAGACAGTGAGGTTCTCCATCACAAATCAAGAAGAGATTGGGGACTAAACAATGAGTTCAGACTTTCAAGGATAAAGGGATACAGACTCAATATGAAGTGAAATTTATCCATACTGTCTTTGCTCTCAAAGTTGAATTGTTGAAAATCTACTTCAAGGCTTGGATAAGGCTCAATTTATAGCCTTCAAATGGAACTGAAGGGTCGAGTCAGAGTGTTTCCAGTATATGGAACTAAAGGGTCGATTCAGAGTGTTTCCAGTAAGTGGATCTCGTGACATGGCATGGAAACCCAACATAATTTTTAATTTTGAGCACCAAACCCGATGTATGCGGGATGTAGTGGAGCAACTTGTGTATGCACTTGTTGTCTAACTGATAGGGTGTGTATATGTGGAAAAATGTTCTTTTTTGGATCTAGAAGGTACAAAAAGGCACTTCAAGTCTGCATAGGGAAATGGAAAATCCATTCAAGGAAGTTGCATGGGGTGAGGAATTTTTTTTTTGACAATGAGTACAACCATTGGAAAATTGTTTTGGAGAGGAATTCATTTAAGGAATCATACTTGGGAGTAGTGAATTAATACTATTCATAATTTAGAATGAAGAATTACTTGTAATCTAATTAATAAATATTTTGAAATATGCTTAATCCTAACAACAATTATTGCATGCATATTGTTGCAGAATCAAGGATACAAAAAATAATACCTTAGTTCCTACATGAGAACTAAAGATATGGAGGATTCTCAGGGGTATTACAGCCATGAAGATGAAATTATAGGTCTACATGTCGACATGGGTAATGATGAGACTGATTCTAATGGAAGAAGAGATAGACAGGATCCTGTAACTATGATAATCTTTCAAAAAGAAGCGTAGAGATATAGATATGATAATGAAAGGATCGTGAAATCTCAAGAGGAGATACTTCAAAACATGAATTTGATGCAAAAGCAAGTCAACAAGGATTTATGCACAAGGAAAGAATCTAGTTCCAAGCAAGTGGAGGTGTCTATGTCTCATGATAGGAGGGATGATCATTGAGGATATAGAAGATCAAGGATTATTAGCAGGCATCAACATCATCATTTCCCATGGCACTCAACCAGAAAAACATATGCACATACAAGGTAGGAAAGCAGCTCAAGTATATCTTCTTCGGGCATCAGAGAAGGATACATCGGTCAGATAGCTTACAAGGGAAATTGAGGAAAATCAAGGCATCATCAATTGATGGAGAAAAAAAGAAAGGTACAGATGAAAAAGTATGGTTACTAGGAATGAGGAAATATTTTCAGTTGCACAAATACTCATCAAATGAAAAAGTCATAATTCTAGTCTACCACCTTCAAGGAAAGGAATCTATGTGGTGGGATTTGTTAGTGAGTATTAATTTACAAAGTCAAGACAATTGGTTTTGTTGTTGATCGAGTCTTCTAGTCATGTATTGGTCTCTCAAAAGACTATGTGTCAAGGTCCTACGATTACTGTCTCATATCAAATTTCTTTGGTCATTCACTTATGATTCAAGATTGGTTTTGAATGGTTCATATCGAAGGAGTTATAGTATCATTCCAAGTCATAGTTGAAGTGGTTAGTCTTGTCCAAGGTCAAGTCAATTTGTTACACAGTCCTTTTTCATCACTTAAAAGTGTGAGTCTTAAGTCATTACACTATGTATTAATAAGGTCATGGGAACATGTTTTTACATGTACTAAAGGTCTCATAGCTTTCCCAATCCAATTTGTACCTCTTTAAGGCGTGTAACCAATAAATTCAAATTCGCTACAAAACCTCCTAACTTTTCGCAGTGACTAACTGTCATGTCAAATCACTTTAAACATATCCATAACAGTAAGGAAAACGAGGGAGTGAGGTCATGAGAGTCAGTAGTGTGCTTGTAAATCAAGTTTTACAGTCATGTGTTATTTCCTCCTTTAAATCATCAAAGAATTGAATTCACTGTGAAATTTTCTGCATTCCCTACAAAACTTCCTACCTGTTGTGAAATCTCTGGATTGGTTCAGCCTGCTGCCAAATTCTAAAATCCTGCATGATCCTTGGATTCAATTTTTTTTTTTCTTACTTCTACAGATCTCTCAGGTGCTTAAACCCTAATCTCCCATCAAAACTGTGCAATCATTGTTTTTTGTGAAATATCTGTTCAATTTCTTGTGAAATCCTTTGTTGCTAAAGATTTTTTTCTCAAACAAACCCTAACACACTCAGATTCATGGAACACATATTTATGGCATGTTGTTTAAGTCTTAGTACCCCTTCACCCACCATCATCACAACACATTTCACCAACATTCATGGAGCATAACAACCAAAAGAGGAAAATATACAAGGGGGGTGATATTGTGAGGTTCAAACCCTAGAGTTTGTAATTGCTAGACTCAAATCCCATTTTCATAGAATATTTCCAAGCAATGGGATGCCTCTCCTTCTGTGAGAAGCTATAGGGAGGTCACATGGAGGTGGATAAACAATTTTCCCTAAATTTCGATGGATTCAAAACGAGGGTTGGGTCATTGAAAATTCAAGTCACAGAGAAGACAATTGTTGAACAACATAAGATGCCTCTGCAAGGTGAGAGGTGGTTCAAGGGGATTCCATTGGATTCCTATTATTGTAATGATTATTTCAAATGGAATTTTAGAACGAGAACCTGTCAAAAGGGGTGTCAAGGAGCTATATGCTAGAACACCATGACCAACTGTTGAGAGTAATCCATAGATACTTTACTTGTGAGGGGCGATTCAAAAAGGTGTACCTGTACCATATCATAATACTCATGCACTTTATAGGTAATAAAGATATAAATATCCCATATTATCTTTTTAGAATCTTGGGGAAAATGGTTAATAAAGTACAAGCAAAAAATAAACAAGTTGAGCCTAGTTTGTTTCATTTCAATCTCATCAAATTGTTAATCCTTGAGGAGCTTAAGAAAACAAATAGGGAATGGATTTATTATTGGTCTACATCAATATTTTGTGCAAAAACCACTATTTCCCAACCATCCAAGGGAAGTAGTCCTTCTACAAGGGCTAAAGCAACTTCCACCATTTTAGAAAGGAAAAAGGGAGATGAAAAAGAGCAACCTATTGTGATTAAAACTCTTGAGACTACAACCAAAACTCCTCTCAACAAAGGATCCAAGAAAAAGGGTAAAGAATCATTACAGGGTTCTGAAACAATTGTAAAAATTGAAGAAAACCCTTACAGTAAGAGAGGCAATTGAAAGGAAAAAAACTCCTTTTCACTCCAGAAACAAAAAAAATGGAAAAACCAAGGAAACCACTCACTAGGTCTGTAGTAAATAAATTGATTCCTACATATGAGAATTTTTCCTGTCATGAAGATGAGGATGTTGTGGAATTCCAACCTCCACCAGGAAAAAAATTGATGTTTAGTCCAGAAGTACTTGCCAAAGAAAGACTTGGAAAAGTACATGTAACTAGATCATCAGCAAGGAAACGAATCCATGTTGAAGAGACCAAACCTGAGATGCATGTTCAGTGTTTTGATAATTGTTGAGGTTCAATATCCTTCAAAAGAAGAGGACATGACAATTATAATACTAAGGAGACAGTTGAAAGAATCTCAGGTTGAGATTGTACAATTGAGGGAAGAAAATAGGAAAATGAAGAGGAAGATAGAAGAACACTTGAACCTATGTGAAGAGTCTTTGGAGAATGATGAGAGGATGGTCAAGATATCTCTACCTCTACACAAACAAATGAAACATCTGTATAGACATAATAGGACATTGAAGACAAAGGACAAACTGAGGAAGGAACAAATTTCAAAAAGGAATCTTGACTTCCTGGCCCCAATTGTAGTGGAATAATTTGGTAATATTCAAGACACATCATGTTTTTTTTTGTGAGGTCATCTCAAAGTTTTATATCAATCCTGAAGAAGTTTTTCGACATTAATAAGCTGAAACAAATATTTCACAACAACTTTTGTTGCGGAACTGTTGAAATAGAGATTTCACAGCAAATTTCCTGGTTGTTGCAAAATCACCCACTCATCCCATGAAGAAGCATTTTCATCTGCTAGATGGGATGATCTTACCATGTCAGCATAATGATCGAATAATGAGTCATTTTTCCACTAAGATTGGTAATATAAATTTATTAGGGTTTGTTAGCATGTTTTTAGACAGAGGCAAAGTATGCGTATTTGTCATTGATGGCGAAGATCAGCACGATCAGATGGCGAAGATCAGCATGATCATTAGCGTATTGATAATGGAAAGATCAACAGTGTAAGCTCAGAAGGAGGAAAACAGTCAAAGCACGAAAAAGGTTTCATTTCAGAGTTTCGCAGATTGGTAAATACAAAGGAAAGAGGTTCAAACTCACGATATGCGAAAACGCGATAACAATTCTGACTGTTAAAGTCATAGGACACGTGGCAAGTGATTGTAATTTTTCTGATTTGCACATTGGAGGAGTCAACGGAGCATGGTGTGGGAACTTGCAATATGCGAGATCACGAAAAGATCTAGACTGTCGAATCATCGAGATCATGGACCGTTGATCAGGCATGACGAAGGCCCAAGAATTTGAGAAATCGTGATAAGATCTTGATCGTTGATCCAAGAGGGACATGTGGCGAGGGATTAACATTTTGTTGACTAGAAAGTCAAAGGAGCGAAGTGCTCATTTGATTGGCGAGTGGTCATATATTTTGGTCACATTGTCGAGAGCTAGAGAGCATAGCTAGAGAAGCCAAGCTCTATTTCGAAGTTCGTGACATGGAGAGTCGAGAGGACTCATCATAGAATACCCAAGATGTGAAAGTGCGAAATGTGATTTGGAACAAGTCTGTGGTCACATCCAGTGGTTACATCTGTGGAAGATGGAGGAAGAAGCTAGCAGTGTTAAGATCCATCTCAGAGTCTCGGCGATCGCGACTTGGAGTATCGAAATATTTCATCACAGGAATCATGATATACAAGATCGCAATGATATTTGGACCATTAGATCATTGGTGATCTTGACCGTTGATCAAGCTTGATAAATTTCATAAGTTTGTGAAATACGAAGCACATTTTGGTGCAACTTGTGGTCACCAAAAGTGGTCACGTGAGAGGAAGAAGCTAGCAGTTCTAAGCTCCATATCAGAGTTTCGACGATCGTGACTTGGAGTACCGAGACCCTTCATCACAGGAATGTCGAGATGTGAAATCATGAAATTCAAATTTTGTTTAGCGCTCGGTCACAGCTAGTGGGCATATGAGATAAACGCAAAATCCTGTGGATTTAATCCAACGGTACTGGTTAATTGGAAACTTGATCGAAGGTTTATTGTTTCACCTCATAGGTAATCGATCAGTTATGATTCAATTAGCAGAACTAAATCATGATTATTAGACGGTTGGCAATTCAGTTGTTGATGCGTTTTCTTGGAGATTCAAGGTGTAACTGAATAGGTGGTATAGGATAAAATGAACGCACAATGACTATGTAGGGTTGGTTGTTCTGAATGAAAAATGAGTTGAACTGTAAGAAAGGGAAAATTATAGTATGCGCAGTGTGAGATAAAACTCAGAGATGAGTAACATATGAGGAATAGACAGAAGCAAGAGAAGAACTACAGAACAACTTGAAGCAAAGAAGAATTGCATAGCAGACAGAGGAAGAGAAGAATTGTAGAACAACTTGAAGCAGAGAAGAATTGCAGAACAGACAGAGGAAGAGAAGAATTGCATAACATCTTGAAGCAGATCAGAATTATAGAATAGACAGAGGAAGAGAAGAATTGAAGAATAGTTAGAAGCAGACCATATTTACAGAATAGAGAAGAAGTGGTAAGAATCGATTTATTTTTGTTGTTGGTTATTCAATCATTTATTTATAATAAGGGAGGTAGGGTGGTGCTAGGGAGGACTGTGGTCCTCTGATATTCGATTTGGTGCTTGAATATTGGGAGTTGTAGCTTCCATCTAGTTGTGGATAGAAAACAGGGTGGTGGGGTGGTGCTTCGGAAAACACAGAGTTTTCTATATGCAAGTTGGTGCTTGTATAAGTGGAAGTAGGTGCTTCCATCTAATCAATGTTGGAACACTCAGGGAGTTGGTGCTTCCTTCTAGTGGGTGCTAGATAAACCAGAGAGTTGGTGCTCTCAAACAAGTTGGTTCTTGTATAAGTGGAAGTAGGTGCTTCCATCCAGTCGGTGCTGGAACACTCAGGGAGTTGGTGCTTCCTTCTAGTCGGTGCTAGAGAAACTAGAGAGTTGGTGCTCTCAACAAGTTGGAGCTTGTAAAACATAGGTGTTAGCCTCACTTTGAGTTGGTGCTCAAACATAGATGATGTACAGAAGTTAAAAGACTGCCTATCATTTCGAAGAAGAAGAGGTTTTCTCCCTTTATGGGTTTCCTCGTGAAAATCTGTTTCTGTGTATATCTAATGTGTGACTGATGCTCATTATTTATGTTTTCCATATGTTGTATAATATTGATGATCACTTGAAGAAATATTAAGAATGGTTTAATATACTTAAAATTGTTTAAGCACAATAACAACTAATTCACCCCCCCTCTCAGTTGTCTTAGTAATTTCAACAATTGGTATTAGAACTGGTTCCTTTTATTTAAAGGTATATCTGTAAGCTTAAACATGAAAAGTCATGAAGGGAATTTAGCCTGTAAGCCTCCTCTGTTTGATGGAACAAGTTTTTCCTTTTGGAAGGCTAGAATGAGAACATACCTAATGGCCTTAGGTGTTGATGTTTGGGATGTAGTAGAGACTGGATAAACAAATCCTGTTGTGTTGGCTTCCAAGGATGATAAGTTAGAATTTATCTTTAATGCTAAGGGAATGAATTCTATCTTGAATGGAATTGGAGAAGCCAAGTTTGTAAAGGTGATGCATATTCAAACTACCAAAGAAATGTGGGATAAACTTATTAGTAGCTATGAAGGAAATGAGAAAGTAAAAGATGCCAAACTTCAAACATTTAGGTTGAAGTTTGAACAACTAAAGATGAA
>JZKD02S2040470.1:411665-427581 GCA_000966675.3 Picea glauca
AGATGATTCAAAATGAAAATGTCTCCTTGGTATATATAGGAGACTAGGAGGTATAATTACAACTAATGGCTTAAAGCCAACATAAATAAAATAACATTACTAATATAATATGCCCAATTAAGGGGTAATGAGCCAATATTAGGGCTTAACATAATGATGAAAATATTGGCAAATATGATGACATGGCTGATGAAGGTATCTTCTTGGGTTATGCTACAAACAGTAAAGGGTACAGATGTTACAATAAGAGGCTACATAAACTAGTTGATTGTATAGACATAAAGGTTGATGAAGAAATCTCGGTCAGAAATGTAAGCAATGATGAGCCAAGAACAAAAGGTATAGTTTAAGATGAAGATGAATAAGTCCAAGGATCAGAAAGAGAAGAATATGAATCAGATGAAGATACAAATACTTAGGCTGAAATAAATCAGCAGAAAGAAACAAACTCACCACTTAGAATTGTTAGAAAGAATCATCCTGAAAATCAGATAATTGGAGATATAAATAAAGGAATTCAGACAAGAAGGAAATTGATTAAAGACTCAAAAAAATCTCAGGTTGTTTTTTTATCTACGACTGAACCTAAAATTTTTGATGAAGCTAGCCAGCATGATGATTGGATTAGAGCTATGAATGAAGAGCTTGATCAGATTGAGAAGAAAAATACTTGGAAGCTTGTTCCTAGACCTGAAGATATAAATGTAATAGGTTCCAAATGGGTGTTCAAGAATAAAATGAATGAAAAAGGACAAGTTGTTAGAAATAAAGCCAGATTGGTTTGTAAACGGTATGCACAAGTTGAAGGTTAGGAATTTGATGAAACTTTTGCACCAGTGGCAAGATTGGAGGCCATCAGAATGTTCCTTGCATATTCATGTCATAATAACTTTAAAGTGTATCAGATGGATGTTAAGTCATCTTTTCTTAATGGAGATCTAGAGGAAGAATTATATATGGAGCAACCTGAAGGATTCTCATTGACAGATAATCCTAATTATGTTTGCAAGTTGAAGAAGGCCTTATATGGATTGAAACAAGCACCAGGAGCTTGGTATTATAGACTGGACAAATTTTTACAAGACAAAGGGTTCAAGAAAGGTATTGTTGACAACAATATCTACATTAAGTCTAAAGGTGATAATTTACTAGTATTTTTGGTTTATCTAGATGATATTATTTTTGGTTGTAGTAATGAATCATCTATCTAGTGGTTTGCTAACTCTATGCAAACAGAGTTTGATATGTCCATGATAAGAGAACTGCCATATTTTCTTGGTTTACAAGTAAATCAGAGTTCTACAAGAATATTTATCTCTCAAGAAAAATATTTGAAAGAGATGTTGAATAAATTTCAGATGGAGGATTCCTCTCCTATTAGTACACCTATGGTGGTTGGTTGCAAGCTCAACAAATATGATATGTCACCCGATGTCGATCAAAGGACATATCGATCAATGATAGGCAGTCTTATGTACATCAAAGCTTCTCGTCCTAATATAATGAAAGCTGTTGGAATGGTAGTTCGTTATCAGTCTGCTCCTAAACAAAGTCATCTGGTAGTTTTCACAAGGATATTCAAATACTTTAAGGGAAAAATGACTTATGGTCTGTGGTATCCCATATATCATAATTTTTAGTTAACTAATTATTCAGATGCAGATTGAGCAAATTGTGTGGATGAGAAAAAGAGCACTAGTGGAGGTGCCTTCTTTCTGGGTGACTCATTAGTAGCATGTCTTAGTAAAAAGCAAGGATACATTTCATTATCAACTACAAAGGCATAATACATTACTACTGCTACTTGCTGCACAAAATTTTTATGGATGATAGAAACTCTTGCAGACTTGAAGGTAACTTACACTGATCCCATTCCACTTCACTGTGATAACACCAGTGCCATCAGTCTCTCTAAGAATCCTGTACTTCATTCAAAATATAAGCACATACCAATAAAATACCATTTTCTCAGAGAACAAGTTACAAATAGAATTGTTCAAGTGAATTATATTCCTTCCATAGAACAAATAGCTGATATCTTTACTAAACTGTTAGCAATGACCCCTTTTGGATATCTTCATCAAAAATTGGGGGTTATAACTTCTTTCGTCTAATCTGTTCACCTAATCAGGGGGAGTACTTATTGAATATTTGTTTTATTCCTAAGCTTCTCATAGTTGACAGGGGGAGTATGTATCGTAACAACTCAGGGGGAGTATGTTTATTCTTTGACATTGATGTCAAAGGGGGAGAAAGTGTGGTAAATTCAAGGATGCTACAGTGGTGGTAATTTCATAGATTCTATAGTGGTTTAGTTGCAAGTTTTTCAAGGGGTTGCCATCAATGCTAAAGGGGGATATTGTTGGCATGTTTTTAGAAAGAGGTAGAGTGTGTGTGTTTGTCATTGATGGCGAAGATAAGCGCGATGAGTAGCATAGCGATAATGGAAAGATCAATAGTGTAATATTAGAAGGAGGAAAATAGTCAAAGCACAACCAAGGTTTCGTTTCGGAGTTTCAAAAATCGGGACATCCAAAGGAAAGAGGTTCAAACTCACGATATGTGAAATCGTGATAACAATCATGAGCGTTGGAGTCATAGGACACATGGCAAGCGATTGGAATTTTGCTGACTTGCACATTGGAGGAGTCAACAGAGCATGGTGTGGGAACTCGCGATATGCAAGATCACGAAAAGATCTGGACCATCAAATCATCGAGATCATGGACCGTTGATCAGCCATGATGAAGACCCGTGAAGTTGAGAAATTGTGATAAGATCTTTACCGTTGATCCAAGAGGGACATGTGGTGAGGGATTAACGTTTCGCTAACTGGAAATTCAAAGGAGAGAAGTTCGTGTTTGATTGGTGAGTGGTCATATCTCGTGGTCACATTGTCAAGAGCTGGAGAGAAGAGCTAGAGAAGCCAAGCTCTATTTTGGAGTTTGTGACATGGAGAGTCAAGAGGACTCATCATAGAATACCTGAGACGCAAAAGTGCGAAATGCATTTTCGAATAAGGATGTGGTCACAGCCAATGGTTACATATGCAGAAGATGGAGGAAGAAGCTAGCAGTGTTAAGCTCCATCTTAGAGTCTTGGCGATCATGACTTGGAGTATCGAGATCCTTCATCACAGGAATCGCGATATGCAAGATCGCGCTGAGATCTGGATCATTAGATCATTAGAGATCTCGACCATTGATCAGGGTTGATAAAGTTCATAAGTTCATGAAATAAAAAGCACCTTTTGGCATAGCCTATGGTCACCACCAGTGGTCATGTGAGGGGAAGAAGCTAGCGGTGCTAAGATCCATCTCGTATTTTCGGTGATTGTGACTTGGAGTGTCGAGACCCTTCATCACAAGAATGTCGAGATGTGAAATCGCAAAATTCAAATCCTATTTAGCGCTCGGACACAGCTAGTGGGCATATGAGATAAACGTGAAATCCTGTGGATTTAATCCAATGGTACTGGTTAATTGGAAACTTGATCGAAGGGTTACTGTTTCACCTCAAAGGTAATTGATCAGTTACAATTCAGTTAGCAAAATTGAATCATGATTCTTATACGGTTGGCGATTCAGTTGTTGATGCATTATCTTGGAGATTCAAGGTGTAACTGAATAGGTGGTATAGGATAAAATGGAGATGCGATGACTGTGGAGGGTTGGTTGTTCTGAATGAAAAATGAGTTGAACTGTAAGAAAGGGAAAATTACAGTATGCACAGTGTGAGACTGATAGTATGCATAGTGTGAGATAAAACTCAGAGATGAGTAACTGATGAGGAATAGACAGAAGCAAGAGAAGAACTGCAAAATAGCTTGAAGCATAGTAGAATTATAGAACAGACAGAGGAAGAGAAGAATTTCATAACAACTTGAAGCAGAGAAGAATTGTAGAACAGACAGAGGAAGAGAAGAATTGCAGAATAGCTTGAAGCAGAGCAGAATTACAGAACAGACAGAGGAAGAGAAGAATTGCAGAATAGTTAGAAGCAGACCAGATTTACAGAATAGAGAAGAAGTGGTAAGAATCGATTTATCTGTGTTGTTGGTTATTCAATCATTTATTTATAATAAGGGAGGTAGGGTGGTGCTAGGGAGGACTATGGTCCTCTAATATTCAAGTTGGTGCTTGAATATTGGGAGTTGTAGCGTCCATCTAGTTGTGGCTAGAAAAGAGGGTGGCAGGGTGGTGCTTGGGAAAACGCAGAGTTTTCTATATGCAAGTTGGTTCTTGTATAAGTGGAAGTAGGTGCTTCCATCCAGTCAGTGCTAGAACACTCAGGGAGTTGGTTCTTCCTTCTAGTGGGGGCTAGAGAAACCAGAGAGTTGGTGCTCTCAAACAATTTGGTGCTTGTATAAGTGAAAGTAGGTGCTTCCATCCAGTCGATGCTGGAACACTCAGGGAGTTGGTGCTTCCTTTTAGTCAGTGCTAGAGAAACCAGAGAGTTGGTTCTCTCAACAAGTTGGAGCTTGTAAAACAGAGGTAGTAGCCTCACTTTGAGTTGGTGCTCAAACATAGATGATGTATAGAACTAAAAAGACTGCCTATCATTTCAAAGAAGAAGAGGTTTTCTCCCTTTATGGGTTTCCTCATGAAAATCTATCTCTGTGTATATATTATGTGTGACTGATGCTCATTATTTATGTTGTCCATATGTTGTATAATATTGATGATCACTTGAAGAAATATTAAGAATTGTTTAATAGACTTAAAATTGTTTAAGCACAATAACAACTGATTCACCCCCCTCTCAGTTGTCTTAGTAATTTCAACAGGGTTGTATAAGTTTGTCAAGAAATGAAGCCCTAAATTATAGGAGTATGTGGAAAATTAGTTAGTAGTCTATTAAATAAGCAGTTTAATCAGTTGTAACTTTTTTTTTAGTATGAAACCCTAACGATTTCAACTTCATGGAGTTAGGATGAAGTGTATCGCTATATATGGTAATGAAAAGGACAATAGAAGGGTTCAAGAGTTGACTGAGAAAGACTATTGGTACTGTAATATTTCATGGACATTAATGAAAGGTTTACAGACAAGTGTTTGAACTATTTACTGAGAGATTCATGTGTTCATTTGTTGTAGTCAATGTTCCTAGTGTATGTGTTCTTTATTTTTTATCATTAAATATGTTCTTCTTCATTTGAATAAGAAATATTTGATGCATAATTCATTTATTATGTTATGTGTATGTCTTGTTCTAGATATTCACTTTTCAGTCTGATAAGTGTATGCAAAATTCATTTAAGTTGAATGTTATGTGTAGATTTGAGTGTTTTCTTTTTCATCTATCCACACTTTAGAGATGGTAAGTCTAGAAATAGTTGATTATCTGGCCTCTGAAATTAAATGCTTTTCTACCAAGTTCTAAAAACCTAGAGTTGATATAACTTATTACTCCATGTCCAATGGGTGTTTCTCTCATCCCTACCAATCATTTCATAAAATTTTCATCCACCTAAAATCTAGCCAGTGTACTGATTGAAAACGTAGTAGGAGAGAGCCCTCTCTGGACTGAAAGGAGGCTAGATTCTAGTTTGAAAGTAGGTTTGAGGTTACCTCTAAGATTTTCTTTTGCATCCAAGAAAATTTATAGAGTTCTAACATTTTGGCACCGTAGTCGAGGAGAAAAAGTGAAATATTCACTGGGAAAGAATGACTAAGACTCGAGATCTAATTCCCGAGGGTAGACAAATAATCATGCAAAGAAGTAGGCTATGTAGTTTTACCCTAGAGATTTCATTGCTCAGATCAATTGCAAAAAGGTGACCCCACTGGAAATCCTGGCTCCTAAGAAGATTCATACAAGGAAGAATCCAGACCCAAATCCTCCATAAGCTTCTTTTGACCCTGAAAAGATCGTTTGGAAAAGTCAGAAGAAGTCATATGAAATATATACAGTTTCCTTAGAAATAACTTTTTCCTTACCAAAAGCTGAAGTAATAAGTCTTTAAAATGTTCCTTTTGTTGTAAAGTTTGAGAAATTTCTTGTTATAACTAAGTCAGAGTCAGACTTAAGTAAGACAATGTTTGATATTAACAAGTTTAAATATTTATTTCCTACTGCTCCTGGTGTTAGTTCCCCAAAGGCTCAATTTTCATGTAAATTTTCAACCCCAAGACAGATTCCTATTAAAGTCATGGATGTTATTTTTTCCCCTCTTGTTCTCCCTGCTCAACTATATGACTTGCCACAAAACTACTCTGAAATAATTAAAACATATAATGCAAAAGGAGATATTACAACACAACAACATTTAGACAGATTCAATGATTTTGTTGATTTAGAGTAAGTTGACCGTGAAGATGCTAAAATGAGATTGTTTGCACAATTTTTTGCTGGAGAAGTCAATAAATGGTTTAAGGGACTTGCAACAGGAAGTATCCCTTATTTTCCAGGTTTTGAAAAAAAAATTCTCAAAAAATGGGAAGATAAGAAAAATCAACTGCAGCTCTTGACACAATATAATCGTTTGAAAAGAGATCCTTCTAAGACAGTGCAAGAATTTTACACTAGGCTCATGAAAGTGTATAATTCAATCCCAGATTAGGTTAAACCCCCACTTGGAGCTACTCAGTTTCACTATGTTGATGCCTTTAGTAGTGATTTTTATTTGTTGTTGAGAGAAAGAAGATTTGTCACCTTAGCTGATACGATGAATGATGTTATAGAGGTAGAAGCTAATTTAATGGAATCTGGAAAAATAAAGAATAAATTTGAAATTGAGAAAAAGAAAGGTAAAGAACAAAATCATCCTTCATCCTCTAAATCTTCAGATGCAAAGTTGGATATGATGGTGAAAACTATGGAGAATTTAGTGGAAATATTTACTTTGGATAATAGACATGCTCCTAGAGAAAGACACGAACCTCAAGTAAGAAATCCAAATTTTAGGAGACCTCCAGTCCCTCAAATAAGACAACGAGATCAAAAAAATCAAGGAGACCAGCAAATCAAACCTCCATTTCAGGAAAAACTATGTTGAATATTTTGTTGAAGAACCTAAAGATCAAATCCATTTGTTTGACGAACTTGATTATGAAATATATTTGATTAAATAAGAGCATGATATATTTCAACAAGAACAAGATAATGAATTGTTGATGGATTCAGAAGAATATAGATAGGGCTATCATAATCCTATTTTTGAATTTCAGAAACAGTATAATCTTAGGAACATAAATGTAGCAATTAACCCAAATAAAACTCAAATTGATCATCCCTCTACCATTCAAAGGAAGAAATATCCTCCAAGGAAAGACATGCCAGAGGAAAACAATCCAAAGGATGATGGTCCAAAGAAATCTCAAGATGAAAAGAAGGATATTAACATCAAAGTGGTAGAAAAATCTTAGTCTACTTTTAATCTCGAAAGTGAAATTTCTAAGCTAAAAGTTTCAATCCCTTTTAATGAGCTTATCAAGAATATTGAATACAGAGGTCGGATTATGAAAATGTTGAAAGCAGGAGAGACATCTGACACTCTAAATCTTCATGATGATGATCCTACTTTTATTTTTGGTCCTAGGGTTGAAGAAGACTGTGATAATGATACTGAAGTACCTCTTTCTTACATCAGTCTCAATTTTCATTATATAACCCTCCATAATTCCATGTTAGATTTAGGGGCATCACACAATTTGATGCCAAAAGTTGTTATGGAAAATATTGGGTTAGACATCACAAGGCCAAATGAAGATTTGTTTTCATTTGATTCAAGGAAGGTTAAATTTGTAGGGTTAATTAAATATCGTGTTGTCACCTTAACCTAGATCCCATCTAAAAGTGTTGTTATGGATGTGGTGGTTGATGAAATTCCACCTAAATTTGGTATGCTATTCTCTAGGTATTGGGAAACAAAACTAGAGAGTACCTTGCATATGGACATGCCATACACTACAATTCCAATGTTTGGGAAATAAAGGAGACTGTACAGAGAAACACCGTTGGAATACATGGTAAGTATCCTAGATAGACCTAATAATCACCCTATCTATGATGTTGACACTAATATTGGGGCTTCTATTTTTTATAATAATCTTTGTTTTAGGAAGGGGGCAAGAATGAACCTAAGATTCCAGAGAAGAAAGGTGAACAGTCTTAGGAAGAGCTCATTTCAGATCAGACAGATGATGATGATGATGGGTTATCGAATATGGAATTTGATGGAGTTGTCAGTAAATAATGTGATGGGGCAGGTGTGTAGATTTTTCCTCCAAAAGATGCTTCAAAACTTTGTTCTTTCAAACTAGATTTTGACTGTACAAACAGTGTAGTTGAATATGCGGCTTTAATTTTGGGGCTAAGCACTTTGAAACATTTGAAAGCTAAGAGAATAGTTGTGCAAGGTGATTAATAAGGTTAAGGGAATCTATCAGAGAAAGCTTCCCAGGATGAGGGCATACAGGAATGCAGTACTATATTTGTTGGAAGGATTCATAGAGTATGATGTATCACTGATACCAAGAGGGCATAATATGATTGTTGATGCTTTAGCCACCTCAACTAGTGTTTTAAAAATTCCTATTCATCAAAATAAGAAGTATGATATTGAAGTCAAACACAAGACATCAGTCCTTGACAATATCAAATATTGGAAAGTATTTGAAGATGTTAAGAAAGTCATTAGGTTACTTCCAAATTCAGATGAATTTTCCAGTACACATATTGATGAAGAAAATCTATTTGTTGAAGAAGAAACTGCAGGTTTGACTCCAAATTCACAGGATTATCAGAATTTTATAGCTGGAAAGGAGATAGTTCAATTGAAGAATACTTGCATCCCAAAATTTCTCGTTCCTCTTGAGAATATTTTTTATAATAATGATGTAGCTAAAAAAACAAAGGTGACTCCAAATGAAGGTGAAGCAGAAGACTGCAACATTGGAACTAAAAAAGGAACCAAGACTCATCAAATTGTCTAATACTTTAACCCCTAAAAACAAGAAAGGTATCTTAGATTAGTGAAGGAATTCTCTTATGTGTTTGCATGGAGCTATGAGGACTTGAAGGTATATGATAAAATCATCATCCAACATGCAATCCCAATCAAAGAAGATCAGAAACCATTCAAACAAAAGATAAGAAGGATAAATCCATTGCTCTTGCATTTAATTGAGAAAGAAGTGAAGAAATTGTTTGATGCAAATATTATTGTTTCATTGAGGTTTTCCACATGGTTAGCAAACCTTTTTCCTGTCAGGAAGAAGAATGGATAAATCAGGTTGTGTGTAGATTTTAGGAATATGATCAAGGTGTCTTTGAAGGAAAACTATACTCTCCCAAAGATGGATTACATTTTGCATAAAGTTGTGGGATCACAAAAAATGTCAATGTTGGATGATTATTCAGGGTATAATCAGATCATGGTGCATCCAGATGATCAAGAAAAGATTAATTTAACCAAACCTTGGCGAACGTTCATGTTGCAAAGATGCCATTCGAGTTGATGAGCGCAGGAGAAACATTTCAATGAGATATGGATATAGCCTTTGTAGAAGAAAGGGATAGGTTCATTGTCATATATTTGGATGATATTGCAATTTTCTCTAACTTTGATGATGATCATTTGAAGCATTAGAAATAGGTCTTTCAAAACTGTAGGAATTTTAGTATTTCCTTGAATCCAAAGAAATCAAATTTTGCAATGCAAGAAGGAAAATTGTTGGGGAATGTGATATCAAAAGAGGGAATAAAAATAGATCCAAGCAGAGTAGAAGCAATCCATAAAATAGACAATCCCAGAAATAAAAAAGGAAGTAAAATATTTTCTTGGTAGGGTGAATCTCCTAAAGAGGTTTATACCAAAATTTGTTGAAACTGTCAAGTTTATTACCCATATGTTGATAAAAGACAATCAATTTAAATGGAAAATTGAAGAAAAAGGGTCATTTGGTGATATAAAGAAAGCATTGACTGAAACACCAGTATTAGTTATCCCAAACTATTCAAAATACTTTATGGTATTCTCCTTTGCCTCAGAACATATTATTTCAAGATTGTTGGTGCAAAAAAATGAGCTGAATTGGAACAACCTATAGTCGTTTACAACAAATCATTGAGGGATTCAACATTGAACTATAACAACATGGAGAAGTGGGCCTATGCACTTGTGAAGGCATTGAAGGAGTTCAGGGTTTATATCTTACGTTCTCATGTTATTTCTTTTGTTCCTAATAGTGAAGTCAAAGACATTCTAACTCAGCTAGATCCTGAAGGTAGAAGAGAGAAATGGATTATATTTCTATTGGAGTATGATGTAGAAATAAATCCAACAAAGTTGGTCAAAGGTCAAGGATTGGAAAAATTGATGGCTCAGTGAAATTTTGATCTCCTGGGAATCAATTTCATTGCATACTTTTTAGTGGATGCAAAACGAACACCTTAGGTATCTCAAAAGTTCCTTTCATCTCCATGGTATAATGATATAATTTATATTTTGTAGAATTTACAAGCCAACCCAGAGTTGAACAATACCAAGGCCATATTTTTGAAATCAAAAGTAGAAAAATTATGCATATTAGATGGTTTTTTATATTGGAAAGATCCAGGAGGAGTCTTATTAAAATTTATATTGGAATATGAAGCACAACAGACGATGAAATAATTTCATCAGGGTGATTGTGGAGGACATCACTGCTGGAATAATATTGTGAAAAAAATTCTTAGAGAAAGCTTCTATTGGCCAACAATCTTTGTAGATGTGTATAAAGAAGTGACATCTTGTCATGAATTTCAAATCTTTTAAGGAAAGAGAAAGTTGTTTCCATTTCCTTTGAAGCCTATTTCAGTGGAGGCACCCTTCCAACAGTGGGGTCTTGAATTCATTGGTGAAATCAATCCAACATCCCCTAGTCAACATAAGTGGATATTGACTGCTACAAACTATTTTACCAAGTGGATTGAGGTTGTACCAACTAGACAAGAAACTCATGCTGTGATAATTCAATTCTTAGAAAAAAATGTTTTTTCCAAGTTTGGTTGTCTGAGGAGAATCATGACTAGCAACGCAATAGCTTTCAAGTCAAAGAGAATAATAAAATTCTATGAAGAATATAACATAATGCTTAATCATTCTACTTCATTTTACCCTCAGGGTAATGGATTGGTTGAGTCATCAAACAAAATTTTAATAAGGATCATCAAGAAATTATTTCATGAGAACCAGAAGGATTGGCATAAAATTTGATATTTTCATTATGGGCAGACATAATCAGCCTCAAAATGTAAATTGGAATTTCACCATTCCACTTAGTATATGGTACAGAGGTATTTTTTCTTACTTCTTTGGGACTGCCAGTCATGAAATTGTTGCAGGAGAAATAAACAGAATCTACTGACATTCAAAGGAGGATCAACCAAATTATTCATGTTCAACAAATGAGAGAATATGTGTATAATAATACCTAGTTGTTTAAGGAAAAGATGAAGAAAGTTTTTGATAAGAGAACCAAAGTTGTTGATTTTCATATCAATGATGTAGTGTTGAAGTGGGATGCTTGAAATGAAGAAACATCAAATCACGGGAAGTTCAATTATATCTAGAAGGGACTCTATAATATTGTTTCTTATCATGGAAACAATGCCTACATTTTAGAGGAGTTGTATGGAGAACTATTGTCGGAGGACCATTCAATGCGAGGTTATTAAAACATTATCTAACCTGAAAGAAACTTGATCTATTCACTTCATTTTAAATATTCATTTTATTTTCAAAAATTTGCAGGTGTGGATGAAACTCTAGAGAATTTGAAGCCCGAGGTGAAGGCCCTAACATTCCGAAGGGTGATTTCCAGTTTGATTTCAGTTAATCTTGTATGTAAATAAGTATGAATAATTCAATTTTGTGTGAGTTTTTGTATAGTTTTCAGTCTCATAATAAGCCCAATGGATAAGGTACTCGTATGTTGGTTCTTTTCTACCTCACATGGAGGATAGCATCCCCATTGGTGCCTATGTTAGTGAGTATTAATTTACAAAGTCAAAATAGTTGGTTTAGTTGTTGATTGAGTCTTGTGGTCATGTCTTGGTCTCTCAAAACACCTTGTGTCAAGGTTGTAGGGTTAGTGTCCCATGAAATTTTTTTGGGTTCATTCACTTATGAGTCAATTTTGGTTTTCATTGGGTCGTATCCAAGGAGTTAGAGTATCATTCCAAGTCATAGTTGAAGTGGTCAGTCTTGTCCAAGGTCAAGTCAGTTTGTTACATAGTCTTTTTTCATTATTTAAAATTGTGAGTCTTAAGTCATTACGTTATGTTCTAATAAGGTCATGGGAGAATGTTTTTACATGCACTAAAGGTCTCATATCATCGAAAATATAATGTGTACCTATTCAATACATGTAACCAATCAGTTCAAATTCATTGCAAAACCTCCTAGCTTTTCACAGCGAATAACTATCATGTCAAATCACTTTAAACATATCCATAATGGTCAGGAAATCGTGGGAGTAAGGTCATGAGAGTCAGTATAGTCCTTTTAAATCAGATTTTATAGTCATGTGGTATTTCCTCTTTTAAGTCATCAAAGAACTACATTGGTTGCGAAATTTCCTGCATTCGTTGCGAAACTGCATTCGCTGCGAAAATTCCTTCCTACTGCGAAATGTCTGGATTGGTTCAGCCTGCTACCAAATTATAAAATCGTGCATGATCCTTCGATTCCATTGAATTTTTTTTTACTGCTAAAGATCTTTCAAGTGCTTAAACCCTAATCTACCATAAAAACCATGCCATCATTCTTTGCTGCGAAATTCCTATTCATTTTGTTACGAAATCCTTTGTTGCTAAAGCTCTATTTCTCAAACAAAACCTAACACACCTAGATTCACTACATGTTGTTTAAGTATTAATACCCCTGCACCCACCATCATCATAACACTTTTCACCAACATCCATGGAGTATAAAAAGAAAAAGAGGAAAGTATACAAGGGGGTGATATTGTGAGGTTCAAACCCCAGGGTTTGCAATTGCTAGACTCAGATCCCATTTTCAGAGAATCTTTCCAAGCACAGGGATGCCTCACCTTCTGTGGGAAGCTACATGGAGGTGGCTAAACAATTTTCCCTAAATTTTGATGGAGTCAAAACAAGGGTTGTATCATTGGAAATTCAAGTCACAAAGTAGACAATTACAACAACAGAGATGCCTCCACAAGGTGAGAGGTAGTTCAAGGGGATGTCTCTATATTCCTCTTACTATAATGATTATTTCAAAACATAATTTTAGAAAGATAACTTGTCAAAAGGGGTGCCAAGGATATATATACTAGAACACCATGACCAATTGTTGAGGGTAATACAACGATACTTTACTTGTGAGGGGAGATTAAACAAGGTGTACATGTACCATATCAGAATACTCATGCACTTTATATGTAATAAAGGTCTAAATATCTCATATTATCTTTATAGAATCCTATGGAAAATGGTTGATAAAGTACAAGAAAAATCTAAACAAGTTGAGCCTAGTCTGCTTCATTTCAGTCTCTCCAAATTGTTAGTCCTTGAGGAGCTTAAGAAAACAAATAGGGAATGCATTTTTTTTGTCTACATAAGAATTTTTTGTAGTAACCACTAGTTCCCTATTATAATATAATGGATGTGCTCATTTAACCATAGACAATATAGCAATATTGTCACCCAACCATAGGCTGAATCCACCCCCGAGCACCTTAACCTTGACAGAGAATCATTCTGAAAGAAAACCCTAGGCTAGATAGCCAAACAAAGGTGGAACACATTTCTCTAGGGATAGCGTACCAAAAAAGAGTAACAAGAGCTGATCAGAGAGTCCAAATCATAACCAAGAGAGAGTCCAAGCCAAAAACGAAATATGCTAGTTGCAGCAGCTGCAACAACAACTCTCCTCCAAACTTGTGCACAAACTGGCCAACTGTAGTGCACACAAGTGTTGCTTCTACAATTCTGAGAATACTTTCTAGAATGAAGACTGGCCTCCTATATTTATACTATTTCTAGCAGACTGCCTGGGTCGACTTCTCATTATAGGTACTAATTCTTTAGTATATGACATTTCCTTTAGTCGACTTCTTCTCTTGGAGGCTAATAACATAATACAAGTCATTTTCTTGAGCTAACTTGTCTTCTAGGTTTATTAACCAATTAATTAGGGTTTCTTCTTGCTTCCCAGAATATTCTATTCTCATCAGGTTTACATATGGAGGTAAATACCTTCCACAGCTACCATAATATCAACACTCCCTCCTAGTTAGGGAGGTATTGAAGGTAATGGTCTTGAGCACAAACATACCAATCACCTGGTAGCATCAACATAGTCATATAGATTATCTCATGATTAGATCATGAGCACCACCATCACTATTAGTGTGATCAACTGCATCATCTCTTGAAACCATAGTCCATCTGAGTAATCAAACATGATGTTGGATAAGTCACTCACTCCAGAGAGTGACACAAGAACCATTCTTCTAATCTGGACATATGTCCTAGAAGAATAAATGTCCTGAACAATTTTCCGTCTAGGGAAATCATTGTCCATTGATCATTGTTAAGCCCTAAATAGTGGCTCATTACCCCTTAATTGGGGCATATTATATTAGTAATGTTATTTTATTTATGTCGGCTCTAGTCCATTAGTTGTAATTATACCTCCTAGTCTCCTATATATACCAAGGAGATATTTTCATTTTGAATCATCTTGTAATTGTACATTTATGTGGGCATAAGGAGGTTTCCCCCTAGAAGAGGATTATTATCTGAATTTCTCTCTTTTTCAAGGCATTGAGTACTTATTCTGAGGTTTTTCTATGCTATATTGATATTTGGTTCTTAACATATGGTATCAAAGATCAAGGTCTTGGGGTTTCATTGCTACATCTGAGACGCCTTGGAATTTACACTATAACGTTTTCTTTAAAACATTTCAAAAGGAATGGATTGGAGGATATTTATTAGACGGATCAAGGTACGTTGGGTTAAAATTTCAGCTCCTGAGGCCTTATACTTTCGAAGATACGACCTATGCAAGATAGGGTTCTGGAATCATCCTGAACTGCGTCATTGCAGACTTTTCTCTATAAATTTTGTAATGTAATGTTTCAGACCCTAAAATTTGGAGGATATTCACAAACATTAGTAAGGTATATGTGGTAAAAATTTCAGCTTCTAGGTCATCTTACATTTGTAGATACACCCTGTGGAAGATAGGGTATCTAACTAGTCTTATTGACTAGTCTCAAGAAGGTGTTCCAGGTAAAACAATTATAACTTATTCCTAGAGTATCCAAATTGAGTGAGACTAGTTTCATTGGATAGTGGACAGTCTTTAGTAATTCTGATACAAGTTTCAGAATTTTATATCAATTATTTAGTGTGGGGCACGCTATACAAGTGGGATCTCCTGGAAATTCCAAAAATCAGAAAGTTGTGGGGAAGTTACCGTAAATTCCACTTGGCACATCCAATTTTGATTAGACCTATGGAATTGCAGACAAGAAATATTAGAGAAATAAAAAAAATAAAGTTTCATACCCAGAAGGGCCAAAATGTTGGAGATATAGCAGAAGAAATGTTGTCTAGAAGAACCACCTCAAAATCAAGGTTCAAAAGTGATACTTGGCCAACGTGCCTATAATATAGCAGATATAAAATGTATGCAGAACAAAAATAAAATGAGAGTAATGGCAGAATATCAGCAATATAACCAGAACATTCACCACAATAACACTGAAATGATATAACAATAACAACAAAAATAACACTTTGAATCTGAAAGCAATGTTCACAGGCCTCTTCGAGGGGGCAACATCTAGTTGAGAAGAGCTCTATTACAATAATATCCAAGCTAGGGTTCTCATACCCTCGACTCCTATTTATACTAAAAAGAAGCATCTAGAGGAAGATCCTTCTAGAAGCGGAAGCT
>JZKD02S2040470.1:437837-453082 GCA_000966675.3 Picea glauca
TTTAGTTCGAACTTAGAACTAGACTTAAGACTTTAGTTGCAACTCAACATTACACTTTAGTTATAAGATAGAACTAGACTCAAGACTTTAGTTGCAACTGAACATTACACTTTAGCTCTAGACTCACGACTTTAGTTACAACTCTTGACAAGGCAAATCAAAATTCTCTTCATGATGGATAATGTGATGTAGACGCAGACCCTATTGGCCCTCAAGTCGACAGTCCACTATAGGATCGCTCTACTTTCCACCCTTGAGTCGGATTGACTCTTTGATTCCTCTTCGGGGAATCCAACACACACAAAATGATGCTACACCACAGGTCCTTATGAATTGAGCTCACGCGATCGAACACAAAACCTCAATTCCAGCCTTCTTTTGACTAAATGATGTGGTCATGTTTCTCACGATTTTCAGAACCTCGGAGTTCATGACTTCGCAACTTCTCCTCCCAAATCTTCAACTCTTCACCTTCCGAGACCCGAACTTCCGATGTGTCTAAACACTTGTCACAGCTCGCCACTCGCGAGTTCATGAGTTGAAACTCCCAACTCTTGCTTCCAAATCTTGCAATACCTGAAATGTCGATACGGGCACGCTCCTTCTCTTGTCAGTGCCCTCCATGTGTGATCACCGGCTAGGCCTAACTCTAACACTTTTCACTTCTCGTCGCTTCATGAGTTTCAATGTCGAACTCTCGGCTCTTGTCTCACAAATCCTCGAGAAACGAGAGGTCAACGGGGTATTGAATTCTTTCAATAGACGACACGCATCCACTTCTCTCTTCAGCGGGCCCAGCTCGTGATTCTATCATGCATCCCTCATGCTATCTTCGCACTTCCCGATTTTTCTCCTCAAGCGATGCCACCTTTGTATCCCTGACACCTGAAGTGTCGATATATCGAACTCATCAGTAACCTTAACGCAACTCGTGACTTCAAGACTTTTGGGACGGAAGTCTCAACCTTTTATCCTCCAAAATGCCGAAATGATGAATTCTGACACATCATCAACTCGGTCCCACAAGGTAGCTTCTCACCCTGTCAAGACTTCGCCTTTCACAACCTAGAGTACTCAACCTTTGGGCTCTCACCTCGCGAACCTTTGAATTCACGAGATCTCTAGATCTCTACCACCTGTCCTCCCTGAATGGAAGGTCTGATCCACTCGCCACTTCGCTACTCGCCTTTCATGACTTCGCAAATCTCGCTATAAGGCCTTTGGTTCTCCTTCTCACAAAACTCTTAAATTCTGAAATGCTTGGACTATGGCACGTGTCCAAGTACTGGCCCCCACTACAAAACTTTTCTCCTTGTCGAGGTTTCAGACTTCGCAATTTTGCAAATCCAAATGTCGAAGCTTCAGTCCTTCGACCCACAAATTCCTGAACTTTCAGGGGTAGATCCAACAGTCCACATTGATTTTGATCAACGACTCTGGTTTCCCTTGGGCTGGTGCTTCAAAATAGTGGCCACCGTAATCTCCCCACTTGTCTACTAGATCCGACAGTTGATGGGACTTTGTGAATTCTCCACGGAGAATTACGACCGTCCGTCTCTTCCTTCTTGACGATTCCTGCGAATTTGAAAAAGTTCTTCTTCGTGGAACTTACCCGCCTGTAACACAAACTTGCTACGTCTCCTCTCAACACTTGAAGGCACTAACCCTCCTGATCTTAATTAAAAATCTCCAAGTCCTTTTGGGAAAATTATTTCGTGCACTCCTTGCGGAAACCTTTCAATACTTCCAAATATTGAACCTCCTCGACTCTGTGCACTCCCTGCGACAACAGTCTCTCAACAATTTCACTTAGGTTACAAAACCTGAAACTCTACTCGGCCTGCACACACCTTGCACGGATCCTATGCTCAACTTGCACTTCTGTGAGAATGAGGATAACGTTTATCCCTCCTAAGCTTTCAGAGATAAAACTCTGAACTCTTGTCAACGCACTCCTTGTGGACAACTTCACTGCACTCCTTGCAGGAACTCTTACTCAGATAGAGAAACAATTGAAACTCATTCCTTACTCTCTCTCAGACTTCAATAACAAAGCATGAAATAATATACACAACATATAAAGCAAATGTATAATAGAAAGTAAACATCCATGAGCATAACATTCAACATGCATACACAGAGAACAAATACAACACCATGAATTTGAATCGAAGCTTTTTATATTAATCCAGAACTTTTGTACATGGAATTCTTCTACACGTCTCTCTGCTTCTTCTCTTCTCTATGGTTTATGCTCAATTGACATAATAATCTTACAATTATACAATGAGGGTGTCTATATCCAGTTTCTCTCTTGCGCTCTAAAACTGTCTAATCTAGAATTAAATTCTATCTACCTACATTCATTACACATAAAGCCTCCTATCTACTATGGACGAGAGCGGATTGCTCAAGGTCCTTTTACAATAATACAAGCATGCCTCCACTTAATGACTTAATTAATATTTCAAAACATTTTAAAACAAAATGTGCTCGGTGCTTTTCCAGTTGTCTCTTATCTCTGCATTGGTTCGTTGCTGGCTATGCTTGCATGCCCTTGTGATGCTCCTCCATCATACTACCTCGCTTGAAAATTTTCATGGGCTCGTGTCCATGAGCTCGCGCACGGTCTGTACATGCTTCTAGATTTTTTCTTCCTTCTCCCAGCTAGCATCTTCAACTGGATGGCCCTTCCACTTGACCAAGTATTCAAAATGTTCCCTTCTTCTGGTCCTCTTACGAACTCTTTTGTCCAGTATGCACTCCATCTACAGATTTTCTGCAACTGGCATTTGTTTTGTCCACTAAATCTCTAATTGTTCATTACCTATTTCTGCTTCCTCAACTTTATAAGGGTACAAATCCGAGACATTGAATATCGGAAAAATTCATATCCCATCGGATAATTCAATCTCATATGCATTCGCCCCAAATTTCTTCAAGACCTTACATGGTCCGATTTTCTTCATCTTCAGTTTATTATATGTCCCCTTCGGGAACCTTTCCTTTCTCAAATGTGCAAGGATCAAATCCCCAACTTCAAACTGAAGTTCTCTCCTGTGTTGATCTGCCCTGCATTTATATTCTTGGCTCGAATGTTGCAGTTGATCCTTCACCTAGCTGTGAAGCTCCTTCAAATATTATGCACTAGCGCTCCTAGTTGCAGTCTATTTTGAATCCCTCAACTCAGAAATTCCTCTTGGCTGCATGCCATAAACAATCTGAAATGGATTTTGTCCCGTGCTTCTATTGATTGAATCATTGTAAGCAAACTCTTCCTACGGTAATATGTTGTCCCACTGGCTGTGGTGTTCTATCACCAAGCTCCTCAGCAAGTCTCCCAAACTTATGTTCAGAACTTCTATGTATCCATCCGTCTGAGTATGATAAGCTGAACTAAATGACAAGTTTGTTCCCAGCTTCTTCCATAAAGTTATCCATAAGTGTTCTACAAAATTAGTGTCTCTATCCAAAACTGTGCTCCTCGGCAAGCCGTGAAGTCGAATGACTTCTTTAAAAAACAGGTTTGCAATGTGAGTTGTGTCACTGGTTTTCTGACACGGAATGAAATGTGCCATTTTGGAAAATCTATCCACCACCACAAAGATTGATTCAAACCCTCTTTGTGTTCTTGTAAACCCTTATATGAAGTCCATGCTAACTACATCCCACGACCTCTCGGGTATGGGTAATGGCTAATAAAACCCTACATTCTGCCTCTTTCCTTTTGAGTGTTGACAAATTCTACATCTGTCCACGAATATTTTGACATCTGCTCGCATTCCTGGCCAAAAATATGACTCATTCAACTTTGCAAACGTCTTGTCATGACCGAAATGTCCGGTTAATCCTCCACTATGTTTCTCCTTCAACAAATTCTCCCTCATGGAGCATTTTGGAATACAAAGCTGATTACCTTTAAACAGTAATCCTTCCTACATCATGTATTCTTCCCATTGGCTTCTATCTCTGAGAATTAGATTCTTAATTGCTTCATACGCCACTTTAAAATCTGGATCATCTCTGTACATGTCCCTGAGATCATCAAAACCCAATGTTTTGACTCTGAACACCTGCAATAGCAAACATTTCCTGCTCAAAGCATCAACAACTTTGTTAGCAGTTCCAGAAATATGTTTAATCACAAAAGTGAAATTTTGCATATATTCAACCCATTTAACATGTCTTTGATTCAACTTCTCCTGTTGATTCACAAATTGCAATGCATGATTATCACTATACAAGACAAACTCCTTAGGAATTAAGTAATGTCTCCATTTCTTCAATACCTGAATAATAGCATAGAACTCCTTGTCATACATGGAGTATTTCACTTTCACTTCATTCAGCTTCTCGCTGAAGTATGCTATTGGCCTATCTTCTTGACTCAAGACTGCCCCTATTGCAAATCCACTTGCATCGCATTTCACTTGAAATGTCTTTTGGAAATCAAGAAACACCAGAATTAGTTGTTCCATGATTTTCCTCTTCAACAGATTAAAACTCTTCTCTGCTTCTTCTGTCCAGTGAAAAGATTTGTGTCTCTTCTTCACTGTGTCCATCATCGGTGCACTAATTCCACTGAAATTCCCGATGAACTTCCTTTAGAAACTAGCCAATCCATGAAAACTTCGAACTTCAAAGATATTCTTTGGTGATGACCAATTCTTGATTACCTCCACCTTATCTGGATCCATCCTCAACTTATCTGCAGAAATAACAAAACCCAAATAAATGAGCTTCGTCTTCATGAATGAGGATTTCTTCGTGTTTATCAGCAACTTCTCCTACTATAACCTCTGCATCATTGTAGCCAAATGTTTCAGATGCTCTGCCTTTGTTTTACTGAAAATCAGTATGTCATCAAGATACACAATGACAAATTTTCTGATAAAATCCCTCAGGACTTCATTCATCAATCTCATGAAAGTACTTGACACGTTTGTTAAACCAAACGACATGACAAGCCATTCGTATAACCCTTCATTGGTTTTGAATGTTGTCTTCCATTTGTCACCTTCTCTCATGTGAATCTAATGATAACCAGTCTTCAAATCAATCTTTGAAAATTTTTTGGCCCCACTCAAACAATCCATCAAATCATCCATCCTTGGCAATGGAAATCTGTACCTGATGGTTATTTTGTTGATTTCCCTCGAGTCAGTACACATCCTCCAACCTCCATCTTTCTTCGGACTAAGTACTGTCAGAACAACACACGGACTCAATCTTTCTCTGACCAAACCTTTGTCCAACAAATCCTGGACTTGTCTTTTGACCTCTTCATTCTCCTGCAACATCAATCTATACGCTACTTTGTTTGGCAAACTAGCTCTAGGTATGAGATCAATTTGATGACTTATACTTATAATCGGTGGAAACGAACGAGGTAGTTCATCCACTACTATGTCAGCGAACTCTTCCAGTAGTTCATGAACCTCTTCTGGTAAATCATCTACCCTTGTGATGGTTAAAACAATCTTTGGCTTCCTGACCACAATGAATTGTGGTTCCTCCTTCTTAACCTCTATAAGAAGTTCCTTCCCACTCATGAGAAGTACAGTGTTTCTCACCTCCTGTTTTATTTCTTTATCTTTGATCGGCAACAACATGTGAGTTCTCCCATTTTTCTCTAGGGTGTATGTGTTCATTCTCCCATCATGAATCACATTCCTATCATATTGCCACTGTCTACCCAGCAATAGATGACAAACATCCATAGGAATAACATCACAGAGTATTTCATCTTTATACCCTCCTATATTAAACCCAACTAAACATTGCTTAGTGACATTTACTTGATGTCCTTTTTTCAACCAAGAAACTCTGTATGGGCTTGGATGATCAATCGTCTCCAACTCTAGCTTTTCTACCATCTTTGTAGAAACGAGATTATCCATGCTACCACTGTCTACAATAACCTTGCATTTCCAGTCTTTGGTTTTGCACGCAGTCCGAAAAAGTATTTTTATTTGGACTGAACTCTCCACCTCCTTCTCTGGTGTTAAGAGAACTTTTCGCATCATTAGTGATCTTCTGCCTTCAGCATCCTCTGCCTCAAAATTTCGCCTTTGTGCTTCGGCAATGTGAGTCTCTCCTTCCTCTTTCTTTTTGTCTAGACATTCATAAGACTTGTGTCCGACCTTTCCACACGTGAAGCATTTTATCACTCCACCTCTTCCTCTTCCTCTACCTCTAATATGAGGAAAATTTTTGTTATCAGCATGCTATCCTCTCTGATCAACATACTACCTTCTCTGTCCAACATATTTCCCTTTCTGTGAGCTTCCACCTCTCTCAATCTGAGGTTGAGGTTTCTTCTAGTCTTCCTTAGGCTTCTGATTTCTATCTTGGACAAATGATTTTCCCCTAACTTGACTTCTGCCTCAGCCTCTTTGACCTTGTTTTTGGCTCAGCTTCTTTTCCACCTTTAGAGACATTTGATAAGAATCTTCCACCGTTTATATGGTCATCATGCTCATCTCATCCTGAATTTCGTATCTCAGTCCATTCATATACCTGGAAACCTTTTCATCATTACTTTCATGATGATCTGCTCTAATGTTCAACCTGTAGAATTCTTCAGTGTACTCCTTCACTGTCATTAGCTTCTGTCTCAAGTTCTGCATCCTTCGAAACAGAGTAATTTGGTAATCTCTGGGAATGAATTTCACTTTCATCTTTGCAATCATCCTATCCCAAATCTTGATTTTCTGCTTACCTTAGCAGCGTCTGTCAGCTTGCAGTTCATCCCACTACAATGTTGCATGTCCTTTAAGTCTCATGATAGCATGTTTGACCTTCTTGTCTTATTCAACATATTCATAGTCAAAATATGTGTTCAGAGCTCTAATCCAGTTTAGAATCTCTTCAACATCCAAGTTTCCCTCATAAACTGGAATGTCCATTTTGGCTCTTGCACTCATTCTTGCAACAGCTCTAATCAAGTGTTCATTTGCTACATCTTCTGCTGTGACTTCTTCTTCTCCATGTCTAGCTTCATATTCACTTTTGGACTCACTAACATCTCCAATATCAGTTGTGTGCCTTTGTTTTATTTCCACATCCACGAGTCTGGCACAAATGTCATGCAGATCTCTTTCCACGTTTGGATTCTGCACCTGCCTACCTCTTTCTCTTGACACCTTCCTATCCTCTGGTGGATCGGGTGTTTGTCTGTCTCTTCTCCTCGGTGGCATGGTTTAAATTCATTCTTTCTTTTCCTGCCTGAAATATACAAACAAGAATCAAGCTCTGATACCAGATGACGCAGACGCATACCTTATCGGCCCTCGAGTCGACAATCCGCTACAGCATCACTCCACTTTCCTCCCTTGAGTCAGATTGACTATTCGATTCCTCTTCGGGGAATCCATCACACAAAAAATGATGCTTCTCCACAAGTACTTACGAATTGAGCTCACGCGATCGAACACGAAGCCTCAATTCCAACCTTCTTTTGACCAAAC
This sequence comes from Picea glauca, assembly GCA_000966675.3. NCBI lineage: Eukaryota > Viridiplantae > Streptophyta > Pinopsida > Pinales > Pinaceae > Picea > Picea glauca. The sequence goes on from JZKD02S2040470.1 coordinate 445,307, forward strand.
GATGTGGTCGTTTTTCTTGTCATTTTCGGAACCTCAGAGTTCGTGACTTCGCAACTTCTCCTCCCAAATCTTCAACTCTTCACCTTCCAAGACCCGAACTTCCGATGTGTCTAAACACTTGTCACAACTCGCCACTCGCGAGTTCATGAGTCGAAACTCCCAACTCTTTCTTCCAAATATCGCGATACTCGAAATGTCGATACAAGCACGCTCCTTCTCTTATCAGCTCCCTCCACGTGTGACCACCGGCTAGGCCTAACTCTATCACTTTTCGCTTCTCACCACTTCGTGAGTTTCAATGTTGAAATCCCATCTCTTGTCTCGTGAATCCCCAAGACACGAAAGGTCAATGGGGTATTGACTTCTTTCAACAGATGACACGCGTCCACCCGTCTCTTCCACAGGCCCACCTCATGATTCTATCACATGTCCCTCGTGCTATCTTTGCACTTCACGATTTTGCTCCTCAAGTGATGCCACCTTTTTATCCCTGACACCTGAAGTGCCGAGATCCCAAACTCATCAGCAACCTTATCACAACTCGCGACTTCGATACTTTTGGGACGGAAGGCTCATGCTTCTATCTTCTGAAACACCAAAATGATGAATTCTAACACGTCGTCAACGCGGTCCCACAAGGTAGCTTCTCGCCCTGTCAGGACTTCGCCTTTCATAACCTAGAGTACCCAACCTTTGGGCTCTCACCTCATGAACCTTTGAATTCATGAGATCTCTAGATCTCTACCACTTGTCCTCCCCGAATGGACGGCTCTGATCCACTCGCCACTTCGCTACTCACCTTTCATGACTTCGCGAATCTCACTATAAGGCCTTCAGTTATCCTGCTCACGAAACTCTAAAATGTCAAAATTCTTGGACTCCGGCATGTGTCCAAGTACTGGCCCCCACTACAAAACTTTCCACCTTGTCGGGGTTTTAGACTTCGCAATTTCTCGAATCCAAACGTCGAAGCTTCGATCCTTCGACCCACAAATTCCCGAAATAAACTTTCAGGGGTAGATCCAATGGTCCACATTGATCTTGATCAATGGCTCTGGTTTCCCTTGGGCTTGTTCTACAGAATAGCGGCCACCGTAATCTCCCCGCTTGTTTGTGAGATCTGAGAATTATGACCATTCGTCTCTTCCTTCTTGACGATTCCTGCGAATTTGAACAAGTTCTTCTTCGCAAAACTTACCCGCCTGTAACACAAACTTGCTATGTCTCCTCTCAACACTTGAAGGCACTAACCCTCCTGAGCTTACTTAAAAATCTCCAAGTCCTTTTGGGAAAATTCCTGCACACACTCCTTGCAGCAACCCTTCAATACTTCCAAATATTGAACCTCCTCAACTTTGTGCACTCCCTGCGACAACAGTCTCTCAACAATTTCACTCAGGTTACAAAAATTGAAACTCTACTCAGCCTGTGCACACCTTGCATGGCTCCTGTGCTCAACTTTCACTTCTACGATAATGAGGACAATTGTTATCCCTCATGAGCTTTTAGAGATAAAACTCTGAACTCTTGTCAACACACTCCTTGCGGACAACTTCACTGCACTCCTTGCAGGAACTCTTACTCGGATAGAGAAACAATTGAAACTCATTCCTTACTCTCTCTCAAACTTCAAACACAAAGCATGAAATCATATACACATCATATAAAGAAAATGTATAATAGAAAGTAAACAACCATGAGCATAACATTCAACATGCATACACAGAGAACAAATATGACACCATGAATTTGAATCGAAGATTTTTGTATTAATCCAGAACTTCTGTACATGGCATTCTTCTACAGATCTCTCTGCTTCTTCTCTTCTCTATGCTTTATGCTCAATTGACATAATAATCTTACAATTATACAATGAGGGTGTCTATATCTTGTTTCCCTCTTGCACTCTAAAACTGTCTAATCTAGAATTAAATTCTATCTACCTACATTCATTACACATAAATCATCCTATCTACTGTGGACGAGAGAGGATCACTCAAGGTCCTTTTACAATAATACAAGCATGCCTCCACTTAACGAATTCATTAATATTTCAAAACATTTTAAAAAAAAATGTGCTCGGTGCTTTTCCAGCTGTCTCTTATCTTCGCGCTGGCTCGCTACTGGCTATGCTTGCACGCCCTTGTGATGCTCCTGCATCATGATGTTTACACGTGCCAACACACTATATCAATACAATTACATCATTTTCAATATTAGGAATATCGTTTGTTTCTAGCTCATAGGAATTTTACATTCAACCTAACTTTTGATAGATACCTTGACTTTAGCTCATGGCTCACAAGGTTTGACTTGGCTCACAGAGGTTGTATGTTCCCCCTGACTTTTGCACTAGTATGTCTATGCTCATAGAGGTTGTATGTTCCCCCTGAATTTTTCACTAGACTATCTATGCTCACAGAGGTTGTACATTCCCCCTGAATTTTGCATTGGACTCACATAACATCTCATTTGTCTTGACTTTTGGTTTGACTCACAAAGGTTGTCCATTCCCCATGGATTTTTTTAATACCTCACAAGACTGGTTGATTCTCCAAATCTCCCTGGCTAGCCTCAGGGTGGCCCATATGGACTCTCATTGGAGAATGACTATCGATGTTGCCAAATTTAACACTCCCTCTCAGCGAGGGAGTCATTCTCAGCCACACCAAGCTTGTCTCTTAGCTGCACAAACTATCTCAAGGTCAAAGGCTTGGTCAGGATATCAGCTACCTTCTCGCTCGTGGCTATGTACTGTAACTTTACAGTTTTTCTCTAAACCAATTCTCGGATGTAGTGGTACCTCATGTCAATATTTTTTGACCTGTCATGAAATACTAGGTTCTCTGTCAATTGTATGCAACTTTGATTGTCACAATGAACCACTGTCGTCTCAAGCTTGTCACCAAACAACCCAGAAACTAATCTTCTGATCCATACTGCTTCTTTGCTAGCATCACTTGCTGCAATGTACTCAACCTTTGTTGTACTCTCTGCAATGGATCCCTGCTTTCGGCTTGACTAAGAGATCATAGCAGATCCTAAAATGAAGGAGTATTCAGAAGTACTCTTCTGATCCACTAGGATTTCTGCCTAGTCAGCATCTGCATACCCATGCAAAAATAAACCACCACTTGATGTATATATTAGACCATAAGTAATGGTCCCTATGAGATATTTCAAGATGTAATTTGTTGCCACCCAATGTCTCTGTCTCAGTTCAGTCATGAACTGACTCATTGCAATCACTACATATCATATATCTGGCTTAGTGTGGATCATGTACATCAATGATCCAATCAGCTGCCTATACATTGTAGGATCCACCAAATCTGAGCCTGTATCAGAATCATGCAGCTTCTTCAGGTTGGTAACCATTGGAGTAGACATCGATTTGCAATCCATTATACCAAACCTCTTTAGTACATCCACTGTGTATTTTCCTTGTGCTAGAAATATCTCTCCCTATTGTTGCCACACTTCCAATCGTAGGAAGTAATGCATCAATCCTAAGCCTTTCATCTCAAATTCTGAGGTTAGATCCCTCTTACACCACTCTATTAGCCCTTCATTTCCTATTATAAAGAGATCATCAACATACAGGATTAATATAACAGGTTGGTTACCTCTTACCTTGAATTATAGATTTCCATCAGCATCACTTTTCTAAAAGCCTAAACTTTTAAGAAATCCATCAATCCTGTCATACCAAAATCTGGGAGCCTGCTTAAGACCATACAAGGCCTTCCTTAGCTTGCATACATGATTTCCTTTGTTATGCAGTATAAAACCATCTGGTTGTTCAAAAAATACCTCTTGTTCAATCTTTCCATTCAAGAATGTTGTTTTTACATCCATCTGATGTAGTTTCCAACCAAGTACGGAAGTTAAAGAAATAATAGCTCGAATGGAGGTATACCTGGCTACAAGAGAAAAAGTCTCTTTGTATTCGATTCCTTCTTTCTGAGTGAAGCCTCTGGCGACAAATATTGCTTTGAACTTTTCCAGACTTCCATCAACTGCATGTTTGATATTATAGATCCATTTGGAAGAAACCACTGATTTGTCTTTTGGCCTTGGTATAATGTCCCAAACATTGTTATTTATAATAGAATGGTATTCCTCGAGCATGGCATCCTTCCATACTTGTAATTTATCTGCTTCTTAAAATGAAGAAGGTTTGGCATCACTAATGTTGCTCATCAGTGCAACATAGCCTCCAAACCTATGAGGCCTCTTCCTTTCCCTAAAATTTCCTTTGGGAGAAACTATCCTTTCTGCTTCCTACACTATTTATTTAAGCCACCCTAGATTCCTTTTGGCTGGAGGTTCTTCAAGAGTTATTTCTAACACTTCAGTGGGTTCTAGGGGCTCATTACTTGGCCCTTCACGAGGTTCCTCCCTCCGATCATATGACTCTTGATTTTCAGAAGAGGGTGAAGTTGGTTGAACTGCTTTTGAATCCTGCTGAACATCTTTGGATTTATTAAATGTGTCTTCCTCATGGAAAGTCACATCTCTTCTTCCCTCTATTTTCCTCTGACCTGGTACATAAATCCTATAATATTTGGAGTTCTCATTGTACCCCCAAAAAACCCCTTTCTTGCCTGAGGGTTCCATATTTGTCCTCTTTTCCTTAGGGACATGAATATACACTGGACATCCAAATATCCTTAGATGCCCTACTTCAGGTTTGATCCCTGAGAAGACTTCTCCAGAAGTATTTTCCTTCAAAATAGCATGTGGACACCTGTTTTGAATATATACGACAGTGGAGGTAGCTTCTACCCATAAAGAATTTAGAAGATCCTGGTCAAACATGATTTCTTTCACTGCCTCACAAATAGTCTTATTTTTCCTCTCAACAACACCATTTTGTTGCAGGTTATATGGCACGATCAACTGTCTCTTGATTCATGCTGACTTGCAGAAATCCTCAAACTGAAGAGATTCAAACTCTCCTCCATTGTTTGTTCTAAGGATTTTGATGTGTTTCCTTGTCTGCTTTTCAATAAAGGATTTATACTCTTTGAATTTATCAAATGTGACACTTTTAGCTTTAAGAAAATATATCCAACATTTTCTTGAGTAATCATCAATAAAAATGACATAACACAAATAACCACTAAGTGAGGGATATGACATGGGACAACATACATCATAATGAACCAGATCTAAGATGCCCTAAGCTCTATTGTCACTACTAGGAAATTATTTCTTTATATTTTTACCTAGCATGCATCCCTTACAAATTTCATTTTTACTAAGAGAAATAGAGGGCATGCCACATACCATGTTCTGTATATCCGGAAAAGATTTGTAATGAAGATGTCCAATTCTTCTGTGCCACAACTCATTGGAGCTTCTCACATCATGAGCCAATGCCTAAACTAACTGTCCTGACACGACATACAATTATCCACTGTGAGTTCCAATGGATTCTACTGTACTTAAGTGGCTACCTTTAGCCCATAGTAGTGCCTTCCTGTCCTTGAAGATCACCCAATATCCCTTGTCCTCAAGGGTTGCAACTGATAGTAGATTCTTCTTGATCCTTATAAGATATAATACTTCATCAACATGAAGTCTAGCCCCATATTCCAATATGAAGGAGATAGAGCCTACGTCCTCTATCTTGTAACATTTTTCATTCCCAAGCTCGACCTGCTCTACAAAAGATTTTGTCTCAAAATATGAGAGGATCTCCTTGTACCTTGTCATGTTCTTTGATGCACCACTGTCTACTAACCAAGTTTTTGGCCCTGTGGAAACTGAACTGGATAAAGAAGAAACCAAATAATATTCTTTCCTATATTCATTCTCATTAGAAGGACTTTTCTGATTTCTTTTGGATTCATCATCCTTAGCAGTTTAGGTATGATGTTTCCCTTTCCTAGGATATTTCTTTCTAAACCAAAAATCTTTAGCAAAATGACCCAACTTATTACAACTAAAGCATTTAGTCTTAGATGTATCAATATTCTTTCCTTTGAATGTACCTTTGATGTTTGGATTCCATTGAGAACATTTCTGGAAAGTGCCTTTCTTATTTCCCTTGAATCTTGATGCTAAAGATGAGTGCTCTTCTTTCATTGGCTCGTTCTTGGTAGCTGTGTGATTCTCCTCCTGGAGGAAATCATTCCATAACCACTCAAATGTGGGTTGAATCTCTCTTCCACTTACACTGCATAAGAAGGTATCCCATGAAGAAGGAAGACCATCAAAGATGGCATGCACTCTATCATCATCGTCCACTGTCACCCCTGTGACCAAAAGATGATCTCTGATCTAAGCTATCCTAGAACAGAAGGATTCCACTAATTCACCTTTCTCCATCTTCAAATACTTAAGCTTGTGCTTAAGTGTCCTCTTTTGACTTGGATCTTGTTTCTCATACAGATTCACCAAGGTATCCATACAGTCCTTGGCAGACATCAATGAATTCATTGCAGGCATTATACTGTCTTTGACTGAGTCAAATATAATTTGTTTGGCCTTTTCTTGACTCTTCCTGAAAGTCATTCTTACTGCACTATTCATTGGTTCCTCCACCACTATGGTCACATACTTCTCAAGATCATGATCTTGCAAGATATTTGTTATACGGAGATTCCACACATTAAAGTTGGTAGCTCCTTTGAGCCTATCTTCAGTCCTCACTGAAATAAAGGATGTCATGGTCCTCACACTAGAAAATTAATCAAGCTCGCTTGGATCTGTGTGTATGTTCCACTACACTTCAACACGTTTAACACACCCTAAGCTCTGATACCATGTTAAATTATGAGCTTGTTTTCTTATCCGGATTAATTCTCTTATTTTCTTCAATACTTTGATTCCATCTTAGTACACTTCAACAATTTCAAATCATAATCGAATAGAAATAATTATGTATATAAGTTAACATGCATATCAACAACACATATTCCATGGGGAAACCTTGTACAGGGAGAAAAACCCCAACAAACAATATTCCTTTATTGCATTAATAATGTAAGATCTCTTACAAATATCCACCATGAATGTACTTCTCTCAAAGAGATTGCCAAGATGACTCTGACCTGACAAAGACTTACAAGACCTTGTGGAAATACACCTTCGATATGCTGCCTCTTTATCACTGATGTGCTCCTCTATTATTTCAACCTCAACCTGCATATGAAAACTCTGTTTCAAAATTGTGTTACAAAAAATGTTTGCAAAACTGTCTTGCAAAACTATAATGGAAAAACTATATTGAAGAGAGGATTCGACCTCTTCTTATATAGGCTAAAGAGGGGTAGAGGAGAGGCTCAAAATAGTAACCTGATTGCATGCTTTAGTCATAACTCAACTTCATTCTTTAGTTCGAACTTAGAACTAGACTTAAGATTGGTTACAACTCAACATTACACTTTAGTTCGAACTTAGAACTAGACTTGAGATTGGTTACAACTCAGCATTACACTTTAGTTCAAACTTAGAACTAGACTTGAGACTGACATGCTTTAGCTCGAACTTAGAACTAGACTTAAGACGTTAGTTGCAACTCAAAATTACACTTTAGTTCTAAGATAGAACTAGAGTCAAGACTTTATTTGCAACTCAACATTACACTTTAGTTCTAGACTCAAGACTTTAGTTACAACTCTTGACAAGGCAATTCGAAATTCTCTTCATGATGGATAATGTTTACACGTGCCAACGCACTAGATCAATACAATTACATCATTTGCAATATTAGGAATATTGTTTGTTTCTAGCTCATAGGAATTTTACATTCAACCTAACTTTTGC
>JZKD02S2040470.1:486736-502256 GCA_000966675.3 Picea glauca
AACTGACAAGTGTAACCTTTCTCATGAAAATGTTCTTAATAAAGAGTTTGATTTTCTATTATCATGACACTATCATGACATCATCCCGATGACCAAAAATGTGGATAACAAAGTTGTTCAAACATTTTCCAAGCAACATGTGTTTTGGTTGCTGGGAGAATTTGTGTTGCAATTGTAGAATTCTTGAACTCCCAGCAAGTAGAATTCATTTCCAACCTATACTGGAAGCCTTGGAGGGGAGTGGAAAGGCTTGAGGGATTGTGAGTAATGAAGGGATATTATATTCCTTGGGTTGTGCAGTTTGAGGGGAAGTGTGTTGGTGGAATGTAATGAGCTCAGAGTTTAACTATTGAAAGGGGGGACATTAGCCATATTTAGCGACCACCGTCTCTTGTGGATTCATAGCCCCAGCTTTGGGGTGTCTTTCTATTGAGAAATTGAACAACAAGGCTACAGTCGGGAGGAACATATGTCCTCTGCAACGGGTTGCATACTTTTATAAGATAAGTGTTCTTGTCTATTGTAATGATGTGTTGAATGCTTATATATAATTGTTGTGCATTTTACTCTAAGTTGTATTTGACTAATGTTGCTTACTGTGAACATAAAGATGAATTCATGTCTTTATTTTATGGTTGAATATTGTTATATGTATTTAATTTTTTTTATGCACAATAAGAGTATGTGTGTGTGTGTGTGTGTGTGTGTGTTTATTGAGTATGGACAATTGAATGAAGTTGAATTTCATATTGTGTGTTAATTTTTTCATTTACATTTAGTATGAGGAATTTTGGTGAGTCATTTTAGCAGTGATGTGGCCCAGATGGGGGTTGGGTAAGTTAAAACACATATTCCATACAACATAAAATACCTCTCCATTGAGATGGGTCTCGATACATCATATACATGTATCCCTTCCCATCATTTCTTAAATTCATCGATCAATGGTTGGAGGTAGACATCCATTCTCTTCACTTTTATTCTACTTGGGACTATAAGAGCCAACATAATATGTTCATTCTTCACTGAAAACCATGGGGGTATTTTTATTGATCACTACCACTAGCCAAACAAAATATTTGTTTTTTTAGAGGGAATATTATGGGTTAACTCCATCCATAGATATACTCAATCATAGGCTCTTTACTTCATCCTTGAATTTATCGATCCATTATCTTCTATATGCTTCAAGAATATTGAATCTGCTAGTATTTGCATAACTCTCAGCTCCCTTCTATGTGAGGCATACCATCCTTGAAACATGGCTACTTTTTGCAATGAAAAAGCCTTTGAATCCTTGGAATTATAGGCACGTGCCTCACTATCTTATGAGGAGGACCATGTTACTTACCCTTTTTATTTCTTTATGGTACCTACCATGTCCACATTCTAGAAATATCTCTTTTTCTGCATATTCATTTATGTATACAATTGATCTGAAATCTACTGACTTGATTGCAAATTATAAATGTGAATTAACTTGACTCAATATTAAGGATTAATGAAATTTCTTGCAAATTGAAATAGAATAAAAATACAGATTAAATAACAAATACAATCAACACGGGTTGATAACAAAGTTCACTCATCCTAGGATACATATCCAGGTCTGCTTCTAATGAGTGAGTGCTCCATTAATGATGTCCAAATGGTTAATTACATCAAATGGTCTCCATCCTGCTCAAAACTTGTCTTTGGCCTCTTTAGGAAGGCTACAACATTCTTGTGAACAACTTTCCCTTCTTTTCCTACACTTAAAAAGGCCTAAAAATGTTCACTCTTCATTTTACATAGCATAACAACACTTTAAAAACAATATTGGGTGAATCCCTTCAAACACCCATGTCCTTGGTGCAATGGTAAAATGTCTAGTTATAATACAATAGGTCACATGGTTGAATCCTTGGTCGGTTGGATTTTATGGACTATAGAATATATGCAATTAAAAAATAAAAAATTTTGAATTCCATAATAAGTAACAACCATGGAGTATTGGTTTCATGAGGTTGTTTCGGTGGAGATCGCAGTGTTAAACCCACAGACCTCACCCTTTGGCATATAGTTACAAAAAACCACTTTAATTAAAATATTTGGGCAATATATTATAGGTTATACCATTTGGAACGTTGGTAATATAGTTGGTTTGTTGTGGTGAGATTAGGGGTTTGTTTCACCCTCCCGACCATTTCAAAGATGATAATGCCCTTTTGGGAAAATCAAGGCTACCACGTGGTGGCCATGTCCTTGCACAGTCAACTTCCTGCGTCAGCATGCCACATCAACCTATCTTACTATCAATTCAAACTACCACATCATCAACCACGTCAACCTACCACGTCAACCTCCATATGCCCAATCAACATCTGTATGGTCCAGTCAGTATGCCACATCAGCATATGTATGGTCTAGTAAGCATGTCACATCGACATCCATACAGACCAATCAACATGCCACATCATCATCCATATGACCCAACCAACATGTCATGTCAGCATTCATACAGCCACATGTCATTTCCATACTACAATGTGCCACGCTTGTACTAGCTGCCTATGATGATGCCATGTGTCCACCCAGTCCATCTTTTTGCCTATTTTGCCAAAAATTCAGAACATAATAACTTTCTCATACAATGTTTGTTTGAGCCTGTTCAAGTTTTGTTGGAAATATCTTGTCGAGCTCTTAGACATGATGACATTTTCATCATCATTTAACAACATCAATTTTTATCAGTCACAATATCCACCAATTTTTATCAGCCACAATATCCACCTATATCATTCCTACTGAGAAGCTTTTGGACCACCAAAAGTCTGGTTCATTCATAAATGAAGTGAGGGTATTGTCTATTGGAGATAATTCATGCACACCTAGTATTTTTTTTTCCTAAGGTTTTCCCTACATTTATTAGTCATTATCCAGTCTCCTATAGTTTAGGGAGAATATTCCTCTAGCAGAATATTATTTTCAGTTCACACTTCAGTTTTATCAGTTGAGTGAAGTCTAGATGACACATTGGGATTATCACCATGCATCATTGGGATCATCACTAGCTAATGTGCATTGTCCTTGGGATCATCACCATACTAGTGAATTACTCACGATTCCCTGATCTCCTCCCCACTTCACTATGTTTCATTTAGTTAACTAAAGACTAAGAGACTAGTTAACTTAGACTAGGTGGTAGTTCACTCCCGTAACTTCTTGAGAGACTGGACTAGGTGGCAGTTTACTCCCATAACTGTTGGTGTGTTTCCAAATCACTCTATAACACAAATATGGAGCAATGGCTTCTCCTCCATTGTGCATTAGTTGAGTTATACAGAGTATATCATGTGTAAATTATCATTCATTCATTTGGTTATTGAGAATTCTTCCATTATTTCTCTCCTGCTTCTCTTTTCTCATATTTTCTCTGTAAATTGTGTATGTCATTTTCTAGCTATATCTATTAGGTGCAGGTTCAACACATTTACATGGTATCAGAGTCGACGAAATTCTAGGGAAAAGACACACCAAATTATTTTTGCAGTTACCGAAGATTGAAGACAATGGAAAAATGGAATTTCCAAAAGAATTCATTCCTACACCATACAATTTCTTTGCATGGAAGGAGAAGATGATAATGTATATTCGAGGAAGAGGATTATACAGGTTAACCATGAACACAAAAGCTGAATCAACATCAGCCATAGAAAAATCTAAGTATCTAAATCGAATGGATGAAGCATTTGGAACTATTTGTAGTCTCATTTCTACTGAACTCCTCTTTCACATATCCTCCTATAAAACCCCCAATGAAGCCTGGACCACCATGAAAGGGATTTTTCACAAATAGGATGAGATGAGGGGAGACATGCTCGAGGTGGAATTTCTCACTTTGGATCCAAAAACCTTCGACAATTTCCAAGATTTCTTTACCAAATATAAGGATTTGTTGTCGCAACTCAAGGCTTGCGAGGTTAATAAATCTAAGGAGTAGAAACAAATGGTTCTTACCATTCTCTCCAAAATTGGTATGGAATAGTTAGTTTTTTTATCTACATTTAATTCAGTTAGGCTCACCTTTGGAGCCACTTGGATGATTCCCTCTCTTGAGGCCTTTATCGAGTCTCTAACATGAGAGCAGAACAAGCTCATCAATATAGGAAAAATCAAAGGACCAAAGGTGCATGCAGTTACTATGCAATATGGTAGTGGTATTCAATATCAGAAATCTAAAGATAGAGACAAAAGGAAAGAACATGAAAATCCAAAGAAGGAAAGGTAATCAAAACCATTCAATGATGCCTCTGGATCCAAAGGTGGAAAGGGAAGAAAAGGGGAGAAATGCACTTACTTCCATAAAGGATTCCATCCAAAATCTACATACATGCAGAAACAGATAGATCAAATGTCCCAAACACTTCGGCAAAACAACCTTGGAGATAGCATCCCCGAGGGTGCCAAGAAGAAGAAGCCAAAAGATCATAATCTCAAGAAAGGAAATTCTAGCCATGCTTTGATTTCCATCAACTCCTTTCTTGATGCTTGGATCATAGATTCAGGTGCATCACACCACATGGAAGCCACACATGAATTATATTATTCATTCGATGCATGCAAATTTCCTCCTATTCTGATGGGGGACAACTCTCCAGTTGAGGTCACCGGAAAAGGAAGAATTGAACTCACAAATGGAAGCTTCGAGAATATGATACATGTTCACAAACTTTCTGTCAATCTTCTCTCCATGTATCATATGAAACAATCTAGCAATGAAAATAGATTCATATTCAAACTTGATGCAGTGGATATCTATGACATGCAAGCCAATTCTAGGGTTGCTACGGGTGAGGTAAATCATCAATCTAGACTCTACACATTTTTTTAATTTATTGAACCAGATTTTGCATTACTGCTTACCCATGCTGATGAAAGAAATAGGATATGGCACGAAAGGTTCGAGCATTTAAATTTCAGATATATGCAACAACTTGGAAAGAAGGGAATGGTTGATGGTCTACCTGACATCCACTTCTCCAAAGGAATTTGTGAGGGATGTGTTCTTGGAAAACACCCTCAAGAGAAATTTGACAAAGGAAAGACTCAGAAGGCTTCCTTTCCTTTAGATCTGATCCATAGTGACCTCATGGTCCCTTTTCTGTATCCATAAATTAGTAAATAAAGGTACATACTCATTTTTTTTATGATTTCTCACGCTTCACATGGATTTTCTTCTCAGGCAAAAATTAGAGGTCTTTCAACACCTCAAATATTTCAAAGCCCTTGTTGAGACATATTCAGGAAATAAAATCAAAGTCCTCTGAATAGATAATGGGGGAGAGTATTTCAAACATGATATATATAATCTTTTTCATGAGGTCAGGATTCAGTTGCAGCACATGGTTCCCTATACTCCATAGCAAAACAGAGTTGTTGAGCAGAAAAATAGATCTCTAAAAGAGATAGTATCTTGCATGCTATATGCAAAGTCACTTCCACAAAGATTATGGGCTCAAGCACTTGATTGTGAAACCTACATCCAAAATATATCTCCCCATATATTTTTCAAGGATAAGACCCCCTACGAGGCTTAGAGCGGCCTCAAACTAGAAGTGACCCACTTTCGTATTTTCGATTCACGTGCATGGGCTAGGATTCCCTTTGAGAAGAGGAGCAATTGATCCATAGAGCATAGACTGTATATTTTTTAGATACCCCAACGGCGTGAAGGGATATAGACTCATTGGTATTTCCTTGAACTAACTCATCATTGAGTGTAGTGTCCAATTCAATGAAAGTGTCTCGCATGTACCTCAACAGTCGCACACAGACACTTTTGTTCTTCCACCTGTAAGAGATGATGAGAATTCACATGTCAAATCTTTTTCAAATGAGATTTTTGATTCAAAGGATTTAGATGATCCAGATACAGATTCAGTATAATCATATGCAGATTCAGTGCATGAAAATGAAAATGTATAGCCAGAGACGAGGCCCAAGTGGACCAAGACTACTCTTTAGGATGCAGGAGATCTTGTTGGGGATCCAGCTGATACTAGGAGGACTCTATCGGATTTTGAGGAGCCTCCTCTTCCACTCACCGCCACTGAATTGATGCCACCCAAACATCTTTTCTTGGTTTATTCTTCAGATCCATAGTCCTATGGCGAGGCTGCTGGAAATACCTTTTGGGAATATGCCATGTAGGAGGAGTACAACTCCCTTCTCAAGAACCAAACTTGGGATCTGGTTCCCCTTCCTGTAGGAAGGACACTTGTCAAGTGCATATGGGTCTACAGGACCAAGAGCACAGTGGATGGAAAGGCTAGCATATAGAGAGCTAGGCTAGTTGCCAAAGGTTTTCAGCAGGTACATGGCATTGACTATGATGAGACATTCTCTCAAGTAGCAAATATCGATTCCATACATTTTGCACTTGCCATTGCGACAGCCAAGGGATGGGAAGTCCATCAGATGGATGTGAAGAATGCATTTCTTCGCAATCTCTCTGAGGAGATATATATGGAGTAGCCCTAGGGATTTATGTAGGATTCATCTTTGGTCTATCAACTGAAGAAGTCTCTTTATGTCCTCAAGAAGGCTCTAAGGGCATGGTATGCCAAGCTGTACTCCTACATGCTATCATAGAACTTTGTACGTAGTAAGTCAGACCCAAATGTTTACATGCTCAGGAAGGATAATCCACTTCTACTCCTATTTTTGTATGTTGACGATTTCTTGATCATCGGTTGCTCAACTTTACAGTTGTAGTTAAGAGGATTCTGCATGACAGTTTCTTGATGATGGACATGGGTCTACTACATTTCTTCCTTGGACTCAAGATCAGATAGGATGCATTAGGAATCAATCTGTCTCGGGCCAAGTATGCACGAGATCTCCTTGAGAGATTTCACATGACAGAATACAAGTTTTCCTCGACTCCTTTCCTATTAGAAGTCACACTTGAAGATGGTGGGGAAACTCCAATGGTTGATAGCACATTGTACAGACAACTAGTGGGGATCTTTTTGTATCTCACACACTTCGGACCAAACCTCTCCTATGCAGTTGGAGTAGTCTCCAGGTTCATGTAGGAGCTGCATGAGCTACATTGGAAGGCTGCAAAGCATATCCTTCGATACATACAGGGCACCATCATCTTTAGGATTCACTATGCAGAAAAATCTACTTTGGACCTCATCAGTTTCACTGATTCTGACTGGACTGGCAATAACATTGATTGCAAGTCCACATCTGGTCACTCAGTCAGTCTTGGTTCTGGGTCTATCTGTTGGTCAAGAAAGAAGCAGGTTGATATTTATTTATCTTCAATCCAGCCAGAGTACAGAGGGGTAGTTAACATAACCATTCAGGCTATGTGGCTAGAACATTTTCTCATTGAGTTGGGCATTCATTTTCATCGATCGATCGTCATCTAGTGTGACAACCATAACACTGTGAAGTTTTGTAGAGATTTAGTTCGAAGGTAGTGGACGAAGCACATCAAGATCCACATGCACTACATCTAGGACTTAGTACATGAGGGGATCATCAACCTACAATTATGTCCTTCAAAAGACCATACTGCAGACATCTTCACCAAGACCTTCACTAAGAAGAAGTTCCATTCTCTGCGCATTCATCTTGAAGTGAAGGACATAATTTCCTATAAACTGTCAATTCTTCTTTTTACATACATTTTACTTTGAGGGGGGGGTTCTCATTATTGTTTCCCTCTTTCCTCATTTAATACAGTGTATATTTTGTATTTGGGTATCTAACATGGCCTCGTTGTCGGGACCCATTCTTTATTTTCACCATAGTGATGTTCAGGGGGGGTGTTGGAGATACTTCACAAACAGATAGGATTTATTTTTCCTAAGGTTTTCCCTATGTTTATTATTCATTATCCAGTCTCCTATAGTTTAGGGAGAATACTCCTCTAAGAGAATATTCTCTTTAGTTCATACTTCAGTTTTATCAGTTGAGTGGAGTCTAGATGCCACATAACTAGCTAATGCGCATTGTTCTTAGGATCATCATCGAACTAGAACATTACTCATAATTAGCTGGTCTCCTCCTCACTTCACTTTGTTTCAGTCAATTAAATGAAGACTAAGAGACTAGTTAATTAGGACTAGGTGGCAGTTCACTCTCGTAATTGCCTGAGAGACTACACTTGGTGCAGTTTACTTCTGTAACTGTTGGTGTGTGTCCAGATCACTCTATACCACCACTATGACGCATTGGCTTCTCCTCCAGTTTTCATTAGTTGAGTTATACATAGTACATCATGTCTAAATTATCATTCATTCATTTTCTTAATGAGAATTTTTCCATTATTTCTCTCCTGCTTCTATTTTCTCATATTTTCTCTGCAAATTGTGTATGTCATTTTCTAGCTAGATCTATTTTGTGCAGGTTCAATACATTTACACTATCACCTCACTTGTCCAGTATCATCCATCCTACTCAAATAATTATCATCTGACTCATCACAACAAAAATGATAACTGAAATAACATTGTCTATCGAATTAATCATTCCTTCCATTTCCCAAACATCAATATTCATTGTTGCAACTTCTATCCATACTCCACTGACTATTAGAAAATTGAGCAACAAAATTGAATAATAAAATGATAAAGAGAATGAATCAACTACATATTTGTCCTTCTTAACAAGAGAAACATTAACCAAAGGATCTATTTTACTTTCAACCATAGGTTGTAAGCCTAGATCCTAGATACTTTCATGCAGTGACATCTCATATTGTAATTCTTGTGAATCCTGAAACATCTCATTATAGTTAGAACCAGACTTAACCACTTCATTTCTAGGATCACATTCTTCCTTATATTTTAAAGACATGAGTCACAAGTTTTTTCTTGCATTAACTAGTGTTTCATTTTCCCAATAGTGATAATAGATAAATCATTCTTCATTTTATGATATTTCGCAATGAACTCAATCCTAGGTTTGAAAAGATGAAACTTTCTATGTTCCCTGTAGAAAATGGATTTCTTTTCATATAAGTATGGACTTCCAAAAACAATCCTGCAAATATCAAGTGGAACCACATCGAATTCTACCTCATCTATGAAACTGGATGTGATTGCAAATCTTAATTTGCATTGCTTAGTTACCTATAACTTAGCATTCTCACAAACCCAACCCAAAGGATACAGTCTCATATGAGCCTTAGCTTCCAATCCCAAATTATTAACAACTTGCTCTGAAATAATATTTACTTGTGATCCATTATCAACAAGTGTTTCTATCTTAGTGTGTTTTGAGATGACTCGTATATGAAACAATTCATTTATTTTCCTTTCATCGAGGATTACATTAGCCTTTGAAGAAGAAGCACATGAACTAGGACTAGAAACAAAAAAGATGTCTTTGATGCCCATATCTATAACCTTAGTTTCATCATCAGAATCTGATCCAAGATCATGAACTATGGTTGTGGTCTTCTTTTTACCTTTCTTATGTCGAGCCCAATTTGGTTTCAATTCTAGATCTAATTTCCAACAATGATCCTCATCATGTCCTTTGTTCTGACAATGTGAACAAGATGGTCTCTCACCATTCTTCTTCATTATAGCAATGTATTTGATTTTCTCTTTCCCTTTGTTCTTGCCTTCTTTTGGTTGAACAGATTCCATTGAGAAACGTCCATGGTCATTCCTTCTACCTAACTCAAGGTGAATCGCTTGTACGCTAACTTCATCGAGGTTGGTTGGAATAAACATAAGTATTGTATGGTTAAAATAATCATGTAATCCACCTATATGCTTTAACAAAGTTTCTTGTGTGTACAAAGGAATGCCTAATATCAAGTCTCTCTTCCTAAACTCATGGGTATACTCCTTTACACTTTGCTCTTTACTTTGCCTAAATGTTTTCCAATCCATCGTTGCTTGTTTCATGTATCCTAATAGATAAAATTGTTTCTTTAATGTAGAAATAAATTCATTCGAAGAAGAGATCATTTTACCACTTTGAAGAAGATCTTCCTGAGTATTACTCCCCCGCCAGATCAAAGTTGTCCCTGTCAGTGGAAGAGAGGCTAGTTGGATCTTTGCATTGTCATCAATGATCTTATGAATCCTACAATAAAAATCAAGCTACTTGATCCAGTTATCCAACTCTTTTGCATTAAGTTCACCATCATCCATAGGAAAATCAAACTTAACATCAAGTTTTAATAAAGGCAAATTAGAAGGAGTCTTCTTAGAATGCTTCTTTAAAGAAGAGCTTCCACTCAAACTAGAAGAAGAGGATGAAGATGACAGGGATGGATGAGTCTTAGGAGGTTCACCACCATATCCTTCCACTTTTACAGTTTTTTTCGATGGACCCCTTTCCTCGACCTTCTTTCAGTCCCTGTACAATTCTTCCACCATGTCTTTCATCACCATGAATGCTTCAAAGAAATCCTCCTCAAAACCAAAATGATGTCCTTCTCTCGATGGCGTCATTTCTCATCTTCGAAATGCATGTCCAATTTTAGGATTAGCTTCTTTAAGCGATCATTCACCACACTTGAACCTAATCCTAGATAACATTCACCCTTGCAAATCTTGTCAAGCCTACTCTGATACCAAACTTGATCCAAAATATCCACTGATTTGATTGTAAATTATAATATGAATTAACTTGACTCAATATTAAGGCTTAATGAAATTTCTTGCAAACTGAAATAGAAGAAAAATATAGAGCAAATAACAAAGACAAACAACATAGGTTGATAAAAGAGTTCACCCCTCCTTGGCTACATCTCTAGGTCCACTTCCAATGAGTGATTGCTCCATTAATGATGTCCAAATTTTTAATTACATCAAATGGTCTCCAACCTGCTTAAAACCTTTCTTTGGCCTCTTTCGGAAGGCTACAACATGCTTGGGAAAAACTTCCCTTTTCTTCCTACACTCAAAAAGTCCTAAAAATGCTTGTTCTTCATTTTACACAACATAATAGCACTTTAAAAACAATATTGGTTGAATCCTTTCAAACAATCATGTCCTTGGTGCAATGGTAAAGTGTTGAGTTATAATACAATAGGTCACATAGTTGAATCCTTGGTCGATTGGATTTATGGACTATAGAATATATGAAATTAAAAAATAAATCATTTCACATGCCATAATAATTAACAACCATGGAACATTGGTTAAATCATGAGGTTTTTTGGGCAGAGGTCGCAGGGTCAAACCCACGGACCTCACCCTTTGGCTTATAGTTACAACAAACAACTTTAATTAAAATATTTGGGCAATCTATTATAGGTTCTACCATTTGGCACATTGTTAATATAGTTGGTTTGTTTTGGTGAGGTCGAGGGTTTGATCCAGCCACCCAACCATTTCGGAGATGATAATGTCCTATTGGGAAAATTGGACCTACCATGTGGCGACATCTGATTGGCCCACGTGGCATCCACATACCTTCACATTCAACCTCTTGTGTCAGCCTGCCACGTCAACCTATCGTATTGTCGTGTCAATGTGCCACATCATCAGCCACATCAACATTCGTATGGTCCAATCAACATGCCACATCAACATTTGTATCGTATAGTCAACATCTGTACGATCTAGTCAACATGCCACATCAACATTTGTATCGTACAGTCAACATCTGTACGATCTAGTCAACATGCCACATCAACATCAATACAGCCTAGTCAACGTGCCATGTCAACATCTGTACAACCACATGAAATGTTCATACTATCATGTGTCATGTCTGTACTACCATGTTTCAGCCTTTGATGATGCAACGTGTCCACCTTGTCCATCTTTTTGGCTATTTTGCCAAAACTTCATAATGTGATAACTTTCTCATATGGCGTTCGTTTAAGCCTGTTCAAGTTACGTTGGAAATATCTCATCAAGCTCTTCAACATGGAGACCTTTTCATCAAAATTTGAGAACATCAATTTTTATTAGTCACAAGATCCACCTAGATCAACAATACAATCATTTAGACATGTGTGGTATGATGTGTACTAAACACCCAACATTTTCAGCATTTTCTTTGCCTCTGTGCAGCTATCGAGCAAGAAATTATCACTCAGAAGTTCCTTATCTTTGAGTAACATGAAATTATTGAGAAATAGAAATATACAATATCATTAAGCATGAATAAAATCAACCATTTTCTTCCTTCATTGTGTGGAAATATTCCTTAAAAAATTAGGGAACTTAATGGTTGGTTACCTCAAAAGTGTCAAGAAAAATGTGTTTGACATACCATACATTGCTTTCAATGTTTACAATAAAATTGTTGTCCCTAGTTGGGAAAACCTTGACCCATGTACTTGACCAAAGAAAGTGATGATGGAAGCAGATTTCAAGATTTCAAGGAAGGTATCTACGGCATCACCATCATCCTCTAGCTCATTTTGATGGAATTCATGTAACAACATTCCCCCCATGGCTTGGGTATCCCACAAGAAATCATCCATACCAACCTCTATAACCTCTATATCATTCCCTTCATCCCCAACATGTAAATAACTAGTGTTAGTGTAAAATTTTTGAATTGGTAACTCAAGACATAGTGGGAATTGAATAGGTGGTTGTTTCAACCATTCTCGGTATGCTTCCTCTCCAAGTTGTTCTCTTTTAGCAAAAATATCATGACTTGACATTGTAGTGGGGTGCAACGGTAGATGGTAGATAGGTTTCTCATAATCCTAATCCCTATTGTAAAAATATTGAACATTAGAACGATAATATTAGTAACACAATGCATTTAATATGCTCAAACATTATACAAAACATTTATTAGAAGCTTGGATTTTTTTCCCCAATAATAAACATGCAACCAACCAATTTATAAAACAAATGTCGAATTAAGCAATACATTTACATTAGTTCCATTGAAAATCCAAAATACAATTATTCAATCATATTTTTCTTACACCCTATAGGGTTACATAAAAGAGATCCAATTCATGGTGTAATATCATTGACCTAGGTTGATTACTAAAAGATGTCATGTTATGATTGGTAGGGTAAAGCAAATGTCCATTTTCATCAAAGATTTTCTTGTGATATCTTTATCTTGATAAGAGCTTGCATAATTTTGGGACTACTATAATATCTTGTGCATATGAACTCGATCTTGAATCTTGACTCTGCAAAATTCAATGAACAATTAAATTCTATTGCACATGCATATGTAACATAAATTCAATGAGATAAATGAATTATAAATAAAATATATACATACTGCAATGGGAGGGAGAGAACTTGAAGGACTTGCAACGATATGGAATGAGTTGGAATTTGAAGAAATGGCCACTTGATATTATAATTTCTTTTTTCTTTCATTCGATCCAAAAATGTCATCTTGAGAAGT
The DNA here is from genome assembly GCA_000966675.3 of Picea glauca. NCBI lineage: Eukaryota > Viridiplantae > Streptophyta > Pinopsida > Pinales > Pinaceae > Picea > Picea glauca. The sequence continues at coordinate 500,093 of JZKD02S2040470.1, forward strand.
ATATAACAATATAACTTCAAATAGAATTTTGAATAAATTTTATAAATTAACGGTGCACTTAATCATCTAAAGATGTCCTTGTATGTTTAATTGAGAGAAGCACTGAAAACTTACCTCTGTTATTGCCTCCATAAAATTTAAATACAGATGTTTACATTTTCATTTTGCAGATTAAATTGTTTGTTGGTGCATTAGTACTTACACACCACATCAGTCCATTTCTAACTTTATAGTGCATCGACTGAAGTAAGTTAGAAAAATGATGTTTGTTTACTATTAATGCATTGAAATTTATTATGAAACATAATTCGGTGTGCTATATGTACACACTACACCGGTACACTACTCACTATATAGTGCATCGAAAATGTAAGTTATGAAAAAAAAAGTGTGCATTTATCATCAATGTGCCAAAATATACAACAAAAAAATGAGCAGGAATTTCAATTTTTGTGTTTATAAATAAAAACCCTATTCATTCTTTCATTTTTTCCAAATTTTAGAAGAGAGATTTGTGCAACAAATATTTATCAACAAAGACTTTGGAGTGGGTGGATTTTTTTTGAAGAGACAATTTCGAAAGGTATTACTATAGGTCACACATAAATATACAGAGGAGAAATTTCATGTATATGATTTCATTCTATTAATCATCTTAATCTTTCCCTGATTTGATTCAAACAATTTTCAATGCATTCCCAAACAAAAAAAAGGGTTTTGAATAGTAACCTTTGATATTGGAAGCCCTAATTTCCTCACTATTATTTTTCTTTCCTTTTCTATATTTCACAAGGAGAATATTTTTTAAGAAAAATTATTTATAGAGTTTGTTTATTTATATATGGGGTGTTTCCTATATGTTGCAATGAAACCACTCTTTGCATTGAATAACAAACCATCATGTCGCTATCATTTTTTTAATTCCTTCACGGTTAGCGGTGCACTCTGTATATAAAAAGAGCATCAATGCATATTTTCATGTCAATAACACAACTTAATTTAAATTAGAAGTAATATTTCTCAAAGACCTTTTTTTCGGTAAGTAGTGCACATTGTACATAGATAAGCATCAAGGTGCATTTTCTTACAAAGAGCACCATTGAGTTTAAAATGGAAATAATATTATTTTTTATATGGAAACCACCATGTCTTAAATTTGTTCACAGGTCGACGGTGTGTAATAAGCGGTACTTAGGAAGCTGTGATTTTCTTACTTCATAAAGCATCAACTGAATACAAAAATTTGTAAAGCGTTTTCAATTTTGCAATGGCACTGTTATAATATATAAGTATGTATAAATATGGTTGAATCAATGGTGTGTATGCATATGGTTGATACCCTGGTGCATATTAAGTTACTATACACACCGGTATCTTATTTTGTAAAAAAATACTTAATTTTATATCTAATGATTCCTAGTTTTTTTTTTTTTAGGGAGATTTTGAAAATTCCAAAGAAAAAACAAGGGGAAAACCAATACATGTTGATAGGGATGTCCAAAAATGTGTAGAAGAATATGGTGAAATATATTAACATAATTACATCACAAGAGGAGCCATCCCAACCACAATGTGCATCATCAGTATGTAATCATTTATTTATTCTTTTATGTACATCGATTTTAATTATGGCACGAAATAGTAATTTTCAATTGTTATGTTGAAAAAAGGAAAACAAAATCGAACCCCTTCAACAAATAAGACAGAACGACAAGGAATAAAAGGGGTTGATCACAAAATTTGTGAGTATTTACATTTTCAGCTTTACTTAATATTGCATGTTTGTTGTAATCGTTATATTTAAATAATTAATTTACACTTGTCCATAGATGTCTTATAATAGGTGCTAGCATGCAAAGAGGAGCCAACCCATGAATTGATAAATCTTGGGCTAAGTATGGGTTGTTAGTATATGTTGAATTATGAAAGTTTAATTGAAAATTTTGTAAGTAGCTTTATGTTGTTTAATTTCTCTTGTTTTATAATTAATGAAACAAAAGTAAATCTTTATATTAATTATATCGATTGTTCTTTGTCATGACATATTAAGAAATCATGAAACATAATATGGAATGCAACCAATAGAGGATGTTTTGAGAGAAGACATAAAGCATGCCCTCGAAAGAATGTGTATTGTTTACGAAAGACTTGGTGCTAAGGTATG
>JZKD02S2040470.1:502632-524393 GCA_000966675.3 Picea glauca
ATCAATTTATTTCTATGTTTATAGATGGAAGATGAAGAGGTAGAACATAAAAATAAAAATAAAAATTGATCAAGAAAACATTACCAATATGTTAAATAACCAAAGTAAAATATTGCCTACAAATGATAAAGAAATTAGGCATGCATGGAGCTCGAGAAATGAAAACATTGTATTTGATGAACGACAATCAATATAATTGAATGTTGTTGCAAGTTGTATATTTTGGAATATTTGTTTATGAAAATCAGGGATTTTGTTTAATGTACTCAACATATTGTCCCAATTGCATGAGGATATGTTACCAATAAGTGTAACAATTATATATTGGTTTCAATTTGATTATTGTGGATATTTACGCTGTCCATTTTTGCATGATAATGGGTCTCTTATTCATATATAATAAAATGGGTTTATTAATTTATTGCATTGTCGAATGTTGTAAAATGTTGCATTATTGAATAATTAATATGTGGATGCTTTACATTATAACAAATAATAGAGGAAGTATAATTATTTGGATAATGCATTAATTAATGCAATCATTATATCAAATTGCAATAACAAAAATATAAAACAATATTGTTATTAAAAATATTTGATTTTTAGTTGATTAATTGAAAATTTGTAAAAAAACAATTAATTAAAATATATACATATTAGTGCATTGTATTCTTATGAACTCATTAGACAGTGCATGCCAATATAGAAAGCAATGCATTTTGAGGCATCATACGCATCAGTTCCCATTAATTATAATAATGCACTAGTACAAAATATTGAGAAAAAACATCATTCTGTAAACAACATAACATACATTAATATTTCTCGTTTCAAAATTTTGCGGTGCTCATGTTTAAAATATACATCAAGGCACTAAACATAATGTACGTGTCTATACTTTACTTTTATTATATGCACTAGGGCTCTAAATATAATATATGCACATGTTCTTTTAGTATAATATATGCACCGAAGCTTAGTAAAAATAATGGCGTCGACATCTCGCCTCGAATATTCAAAATTTCACTACCCTTTGGTGCACATGGTAATACAGACACTGGTACATACTAATTATACAAGCATCGAGGCACACACTATATTAAAATAACTAGGGCTCAAAATAACTTAAACACATCAAGGCGCACTATAACTTAAACACATAGGGGCATACAAAAACTAAAAAGCACGAGTGCTTCATACACAAACAATGAGGAACCGATGCGTAGAAATTATAAGAGCATCGGTGCTCTGCATACAATGAAAAAAACAAAATCGGTGTGTAATAATAATTATACACACACACTAATGCATTTGTATTATATTAACACACTAGAGCGGATTGGTTAATAAAGCACGGGTGTGTTTGTCTTATATGAACGCACCAGGGCAGGTTGGTTAAGAGTGAAACAATGCATTTTTACAATAAAGTACTAAACAAAAACCTCTGCTATAAACTTCGTCCACCCAAAAAAATTTAGTTATATGGAATATCCATTAAAACCTCCGCTATAATCTTCATCCACCCAAAAAAAATTAGTTATATGGAATATCCATTAAAACCTCCACTAAAATCTTTGTAGTCAATAGAGGAGGTTGTAGTGGAAGTTTTTTTGAAAATTTTGCCAAATTTTGTAACACTAAAAACCTCTGCTAAAAAGTGGTCTCCTTGTAGTGATGGAAGTGAAGCAACTAAGCATAGAAATCCACATCTTAAGCACAACTTCCATAATTTTCCACAACATGATTTCTAATTTGCAATGTACAAACAATAAGAAAAATAAAGCTTTTCTTGGCTTGGATTTTAGATCCCACAATGCCCCTCCTAATCAACCAAAAACAACAAAAAAATTGTGCAAGTCATTGTAATCCTTACATTTTCACCCTTGTTTTTTCTTCTTCTACTACTACATTATTTGCCATTTTCTCATGTTCTTCCTTGTTTTCAGCCTTGGTTACCTCCATGAACTTATCTCTATATAGATTAAAAGGTTGTAAATAATTAAGATTGATTACCAAGATTTTCAAATTTCTTAGCCATCTACAACCAATGATTGTCAATGTTTCAAGAAGAGGGTATTTTTCTATTAGTTGTTCAATTTTTTTTCCTTGGAAAAAATCATAATTCTATTCATCTGTAGAGAACCAAATTACATTTTGTAGGTGTTTAAAGCACATGCCCAATACTTGGGTAAACTATGAGAAGTGATAGTAGCCAGAATTGGCCAAAAGTAAAAAACCACAAAAGATGAACGAAATATGGATCTGGGGAATAAACCCATAAGGAGGCAAAGAAAGCCAATAGGTCTCATGAAAACTCCAAAGAAAATGAACCCCAAAGACATAATGCCACAAAAAACCCTAGATATCATATGGATCGGGTCAGAGAGGAATGTAACCCTCCAAAAGAACACGCAAACCATGACACCGGTGAACACCCTTCCAAAAAGCAAACCGATAGAGAACCAAGGAGTTGCATGCCCACATGAAGGACCTCAAAGTGTTGTTCAGAGAAACAACACCACATGCCTAATACTGGACATCAAAGATATGGCCACAACCTCATACCGATAATAGAAAGAGAAATCCATGGGCCCCAACCCAAAGAAACTCTGATTCGATCATACTGCAAACCCTGAACAAACTGGAGCCACCAGGGAATGGAGCCGCCACTGTCAGTATGGATCGAGCCCCAAACTCACAAGGAGAAGGGACTGGATTCCATCCAAACCAGAGACCAAGATAGAGATTAAATCTCTAATCCTCAATCCCAGATCCGAGCTCCCACAAAGGAAGAACCATCTGCCACACCAGAAAATAACAGATCTGAGTTAAATCTCCCAGACGATGCCCCCCAGATGCACCACAAGAAGTCAGAACTTGAGGAAGGTATGGGAACAGAAAAAAATCCATGCACCAGACCCTGAACATAGAAAGAAGATGGCATAGGGAGAAGACGCAACTACTGCACAAAGCCACAAGCCGCCTGCAAAAAGGAAGAGCCTGATCTGCGCGAGATGATCCAAGCGACGAGGAGAGGAGCCACCATGTTGGATAAACTTGGAAGTGGAGTCTCTAGAAGGGAGATAAATATCAGGGGGAAGAAGCAATTGAGTGAGGGAGCCGCATGATAATTCCCTCCCAAGTCGCAGGAGAGAAATGGAAAGTGGTATGCGGCCAAGGAAACCCTAGCCACCTCTATTAGTTGTTCAATTATGTGATCATTTGTGTGAATAAAGGATAGGAACGATGTTATATGGTATTTGAAACCACTAAAATGAGTGGATATCTTCATAAAATTAAAGTACCCAATATCCAAACATAGGAGGAAATCAACTAAAAAGAGAGATTTTAGAACATTTATTGGATTACCTTTATGTTCATTTTCATTTGTATCTTCACCTTCATAAATTATACCTACAAGAGTTTTTTTTCACTATTTTTGATGTTGCAGAATGAATCCATTTCTTGACTAATTTGCAAATCTTTATTTCATATAAATCCTCACTTAAAAACATTTGCAACAAAATATTAAAGAATTAAAGTTGGGCATAATGGAAGAAAATGTTGTTATCAACTATCTGTATTTCTTCTTCTTATTATTATTATTCTTGATAGATAATAGAATAAAAAAATCCATGGGAGAAATCAAGATGGGCAGTAAAGTTCAAAGCAATTGCCATCTTCAAGAGAGGGTGGAGCAATGCATTGTGTCTGTTAAGGGAATCTTTGAGAGGATGTGAAAGCAAAGTAATTCCTCTCAAACACCACTCAATATATCCATTCCCTTTCTCCTAGGAAAACATAAGCAAAGGATAAATCAAGCTAATAAGGAAGTGGAAGAGTAAAGACAACAATAGATCAAAAATGCATTTTGGGTAGGCCTAAATACTTGGGAAACTAAAAGATTTTGATTTGAGGTTGAAGGTCTTATCAATCCCACAAAGATAGAATAAGCTTACAGTGAAGATTTTTTTAGCATGAATATAGGTTAGGTGGTATGTCACAACACTAGGTACTTAGCAACAACATAAATGGCACTTGTTTTTATTCTTCAATGGTCTGATCCAAACAAAGGTTGCTAAATCTCATCAACAATGAAGTGAGAGATTGTAATACTAATGGATTAAGCCATCCAAAAAGTGAAAGAGTAGAGATACTAATGGATCAAAATTGTGTTATTGGTAGGTTGAATCGTTAGGGAACTGAAAGATTGTGATTTAAGGATATGAAGGTCTTATCAATCCCACCAAAACGAAATACTCTAACACAAAAGAATTATTTAGCGTGAATATAGTCTAGGTGGTATAGCGTAACACTAGGTACTTAGAAATAACTTGAATGGTGGTTTTTTTTTGTTCATTTTCATGTATTAACCTGAACTTTGAAGAGAATCGATGGGTTACAAGGAGGATGTATTCTTTCCTAATTGCTACCAATAGGTTTTTCATATCACACTATTGGCAATTATCAACTGAAACTTCTTGTAAGAATGACATTGGAATGGTGTGAAAATATGATAAAAATTTCAAAGAATGTAGTTTTTTAATCAAGTATATTATTATGACATTAATAAGACACTATATATTTACATATAAGCCACTTTTTGACACAAACATGATGACTTTGATGCGCGACAAACTTTAGCAATGTGAAAGTGATGCAAAAATGAAACTAACATGATGCAAAACAAAAATAACATTGTTCAATGCTTTTTAGCATTGTCGGTGATCGAGGTGGATATCGGTGGCCACCCACCTTTTCTAGCTGGCTCAAAACAACTTTCTATCAATTTTGATAATTTACTATCTTTAGTCGTTTTTTGGGTCCTAAACTTCTGGAACCATTTTGAGGCCCTAAACGATGTTTTTTGGGGTATGTTGCGGTCGCAAAATTTTATCACAAAATTTTTTGTGCAAATGTTGTATTCATCGGATAGATCTTTCCAATGGGCTATCATACGCCTAAAACGAATATCGTATGCAAACGTTACGACCCCGAGAAGTTGATGTACTGAATTACCCAAACGGGGCCCACATGACTTTTGGCGCTTCATCTCCTAGGGTTAGGTTTTTGGATGTTTAGGGTTTTTGAAACTCCTGTTTATTGTAAAAAGGTCTTGAGAGCCTCATTGTAATCATATTCTTGTGAATGAGTGCAGCCGTCACATCTCTTCTCATAGATAAGTCGCCACCATTCCAGCAAGTTTGTTTTCCGCTGCATTTTACAGTTTTAGCTTATTTCCTTATTGAATAGAAAACCAGTTTTACTGTATCTCTGTTATTCTGTGTTAAGCATCTGGTAATAATCTGTAGTCATTTCATTATGCTCATAAAATATGGATCAGTAGTATCAGAGCGGTCTGCTCCTTGTCGTCTTAGTGCATGTCCCCAACGAGGTGAGAGTACAAAGATTTGGATCTCGAGCTTGTTTCTCTTGAGGACAAAATCTCTCGCACACCCAAGCGAACTCTCATGGAAGGAGAAAAGAAAGATGACAGGATAGGAGATCCTTTCAAACTATTGATTGAGGAAGCCCTCACGCGACAGAGGAACAAGATGATGGATAATTTTGCACAAATCCTTCGGCGACTACCAACAGGCGACGCATCTTCTTCGAGCGGAGGCACCGCCCCCTTCAAGGTACAATTAAACTTTGATATTCCTATATTTGAAGGTCAGATAGGCGCATATGTTGTAGACAAGTGGTTGAATCTACTAGAAGGGTATTTATCTGTCCATAACTTTTCGAATAGAGAAAAAATTACTTTTGCGCTCCTCAAAGTCATTCCCCATGTCAAAGATTGGTGGGAAACTTTCTGTGAGCAAAAGGAAACAGAGGAACCTTCATTATTTATAGTCACGGCCACCTGGGAATCCTTCAAGGATGTTATTAAGGAACAATACTACCCTTTCGGAAGTTATGACGACTTGTATACCAAATGGACCACACTATGGCAAGAAAGAAACCAAGCAGTGCCAGATTTCACAAATATCTTCCATACCTTGCGCACCAAGTTGGGTATCAAAGATTCAGAGAGACATCTGGTGCTCAAGTATCATGGTGCTCTGCATAGATACATCCAGACCGAAATGGAATTTCTAGACATCTCATCCTTGGGCACGGCCTACCGATATGCTATCAAAATCGAGCAGAAGCTCAAACAAAAGACACGACAATTTGGGTTGGGGAACCCCTCACAACAAAAGCCAGGAAAGGAAAGCCCCAACCCACAGAACAAAGGATAGAGCAAAGATGCACAGTATCAGGACAATCAATCCAAGCTGCAAGCAAAGAAGGACACCGAAAAGACAAAGAAAGATATCGGGAAGTGGTGTGACTTCCATAAGAGCCCTTGGCATAACACTGTTGACTATCGCTCAAAGCAGACGTTGGTGGCTGAAGTGAAAGCCTCTGAATCAGATGTGGGTTCTGACTCTGGGTCAGAACCAGAAAGGGGAAGAAGGATCATTGACACGGAACCCAATGCCACTGTTGCTACCACCAAGCTCCAACATGGTGAACCATACAAGCCAGAAGAAGGAGAGCGCCTCTTCCATTCCCATATGTGGGTAAAAGGCACCCCACTACACTTCATTGTTGATAGTGGTAGCCAGAAGAACCTCATCTCAGCAGAGGTCATCAAGCGGCTGGCCCTGCCAACAACGCCGCACCCACAACCCTACACCATTGGATGGCTCCACCAAGGAAGCGATCTTCGCGTCAGCCAACAGTGTTGACTGGCATATGGCATCAAGCCCTTCAAAGATGAGGTATTGTGTGATGTTGCTCCTCTCAAAGTTTGTGATGTTCTTTTGGGCCAACCTTATTTATGGAAACATCATGTTGTATATGAGTCTAGGCCTCGTAGTGTTATTATTACTTTGAGCGGGAAATTGTACAAGATACCCGAGGCTGTCCCACCTAGTGCTATTTACTTGATCTCTGCTAAGCAATGCAGGAAGGTCATATCTCAGACGGGGAAGTTTGTCTTCTCATGATCTGCTCTCAGAATGAGAAAAAAATCACAGCCACATCCAAGATCTCTGTGGCTGACCTCTCCACACAGCATAAGCAAGTAGATAAGTTCGTGGAAGAATACTCAGATATCTTCTCCTCGCCTATCGGGGTACCTCTGCACTGCCAGGTCAAGCACACCATCGATCTGACCCCCGGCGCACCGCTGCCCAATGGGCCAGTCTATCGTCGCTCTCTGTTAAAGAATGAGGAGATCAAGTGACAAATCCAAGAATTGCTCCACAGGGGGCACATCCATCCTAGCTCATCACCTTGCGGGAGCTCAATCGTGCTGGTACAGAAGAAAGATGGAACTTGGCGACTTTGCATTGATTATCAGGCTCTGAATAAAATCATAGTCAGAAACTGGTACCCAATTCCTCGAATCGACGACCTCCTTGATCAACTCATGGGGGCCAAATACTTCAGTAAGATTGATCTGAATTCTGGCTACCACCAAGTCCCGATAGAACAGACAGATGTATGGAAGACCACCTTCAAGTCAAAGGAAGGCCTTTTTGAATGGTTGGTTATGCCCTTTGTTTTGACAAACGCTCCAGCCACTTTCATGAGGATGATGGACGATATCCTGTGACCATTCACCAATACTTTTGTAGTGGTGTATCTTGATGACATTTTCATTTACAGCAAGACTTGGGCCGAACACTTGCAGAATATTCAGCAGGTTCTGCACACCCTGCAGTGACACAAGCTATATGCCAACTTGGAAAAATGTTCCTTCGGCATGGACAGGGTCCATTACCTAGGCTACACCATTGATCAACATGGCGTACATGTGGATCTAGCCAAGATCCAAGTCATCCGTGACTGGCCAGCCCCAACCACACTCACTGAGCTTCGGAGCTTCTTGGGCCTTGCCAATTTCTACCACAGGTTTTTTTTGGGATTCTCCCATATTGCATGGGCCCTCAGCCAAATAACCAGGGGTGGTGGTAAGGAAAAATTTTCATGGGGCCAGCCCCAACAACAAGCGTTCGATGATTTGAAGCAGCGCTTGTGCTCAACCCCAGTACTTTCACTACCAAACCTGCAACAACCCTTTGAGATTGAGACTGATGCTTCAGACTATGTTGTGGGTGATGTTCTCACACAACACGACCACCCCGTGGACTATCATAGTGAAACACTATCAGATGTTGTCTGTAAGTACCCTACTTACGACAAAGAAATGTACTCCATTGTGCAAGCCTCCCACCAGTGGAGACATTACATTCTTGGGAGGGAGGCAATCATCCACACTGATCATAAGCCACTATAGTTCATGCAGACACAAGGAAAATTGCAGAATGACCACCATCAAAAGTGGTCCACACACTTACAACAATTCCACCTCAACATCAAGTATAAAACAGGAAGCACCAATCGTGTCGTTGATTTCCTCAGCAGACCACCAGTCGCTAAATTCACCACAGTGCTAGACTCCTACGTGCACGAGACCTTCGGATGGCCCCAACTTTATGAGACAGACCTGGACTTCCCCACCACCTACCAAATGTTGGGTGCAAAGGCAGTTGTCAATAATTTCCATCTTCAGGATGGGTTGTTGTGTCGTCTGGCCCATATATGTGTTCCCTCAAGTGAGCGAGTGAAGCTGATATGGGAAGCCCACTACAGTCGGGTGGTAGGACACTTCGACATTGAAAAGACAGTGGCAATGCTACAAAAACATTTCTACTGGCCGAAACTTTGATAGGAGGTCAGCAAGTATATCAGGTCTTGCACTGCTTGCGCTATTGCCAAACCAACCACTAAGAAACAGGGCCTATACACCCCTCTTCCTACTCCTGAAAGACCATGGGAATCCATCTCAATGGACTACATGTCGGGCCTCTCGTCCACCAAGCGGGGAAATGACTGTGTTTTTGTGGTTGTGGATTGCTTTTCTAAGATGGCGATTCTGGTTGCTTGCAAGAAGAGCATCATAGCAGAAGCCACTGCCAAGCTCTTCTTTGAACAAGTCTAGGTACATTTTGGAATCCCACAAACCATTGTCTCAAATCGGAACAGTCAATTTCTCAGCACATTCTGGTCGAGCCTCTGGTCATTGTTGGACACCAAGCTCACCAAATCCATGGCCTTCCACCCCCAGACAAATGGCCAAACCTACGTCATAAATCGAATGATCATGCATATCCTGCACATGTATAATTACAAGAACCCCCACACATGGGATCAGAGTCTTCCCTATGTCCAACATAGCTACAACTGATCCCTACATAGCTCACCCGGCCACAGCCCCTTTCAGGTGGGGTTGGGATTCCAACCATTGGGTCCCATAGATGTTGCACTTCCCCTTGCGGTCACCTCGACCGACTCCTCTCCTGCTCCAACTGAGGCTGGAAAAGCCACCCGATTCATTGAGAGGATCCAACACATCTACCAACAGGTTCAAGATATCCTACAGAAGTCTAATGACAAGTACAAGTAGCGCCATGATCAACATTGGGTTCCACATAAGTTTCAGGTGGGTGACAAAGTTTGGTTGCACTTGCAGAAAGAATGCCTTATAGGACCCCATCAGAAGCTTCGCCCACTCCGATATGGGTCATACACCATCACCAAGGCTGTGGGGGATAATTCTTTTGCGCTCAACATTCCTACTTTCCTTGGCCTGCACCCAGTGTTCAACGTGGACCTCCTTCGGCCTTATTTTCCACCATTATTGGATGTCACCTCAGACGTAGCAGAACAACTGACACCAACAGAGCTCAACCCCGACTACATACAACAGGCATCCAGTGATCAGATTGTGGACACATAGATCAAGGGCAGTTGACAAAAAAGGATCCAGCTTTATCGAGTCATCAAAGCAGGGCAGCTCCTGCACCAAGGCAAGTGGCTCACTCGGGGCCAAATTCAGCAGAAATTTCCTCATCTGATGGGGGAACTCTACGCAATGGAGACCATTACTTCCTAAGGATGTAGGATTGATCTAGGTGGATATCGGTGGCCACCCACCTTTTCCAGCTGGCTCAAAACAACTTTCTAGCAATTTTGATAATTTACTATTTTTAGTAGTTTTTCGGGTCTTGAACTTCTGGAGCCATTTTGAGGCCCTAAACGATGTTTTTTGGGGTATGTTGCGATTGTAAAATATTAACTTGTACAAATTTTGTAGTCATCGGATATATCTTTCCAATGGGCTATCATACGCCTAAAACGGAGATCGTATGCAAAATTTATGACCCCGGGAAGTTGATGTACTGACTTACCCAAATGGGGCCCACATGACTTTTGGCGCTTTATCTCCTAGGGTTAGGTTTTTGGATGTTTAGGGTTTTTGAAACTCCTGTTTATTGTAAAAATGCCTTGAGAGCCTCATTGTAACCATCTTCTTGCAAACGAGCACAACCGTCACATCTCTTCTCAGAGATAAGCCGCCACCATTCCAGCAAGTTTGTTTTCCGCTGCATTTTACAGTTTCAGCTTATTTCCTTATTGAATAGAAAACCAGTTTTATTGTATCTCTATTATTCTGTGTTAAGCATCTGGTAATAATCTGTAGTCATTTCATTCTACTCATAAAATCTGGATCAGTCGGTGTGATACAAACTCGATGAAAAAATCATATTTCGAAATCGCAATATGTACCCACAAAAATATTGAAAATAAAAAAATTCGTTGTGGTAACACAATAAACCCATGTTACAGTGGTGAAGATTAACAAAAAATAGTCATTGTTTATAAATTATATCCAAAACAATGAAATGACAATCTTTGAACTTATGACTTCAATATTTCACATAACTTTTCAGATAAATAACTTTGAATAATCACCCTAAAATATTCATATATCATCCAAATAACAAAATCCATCCTAGGCAAGAGGTTAAATTGCAACCAGTGATAGTATCTAGTTTCATGTATGGGATTAAGACTAGATGTCACTAGAAAGCACATGACCTGATTGGAGGTAACTTTAGTGATGACTATAAGGGACACTATCTTTATTATGAGTGTTAGCGCAAATTGTTGCAAGATGGTGTTTTCTCTTGGTTTCGGGCCCCTGGTGTAAATGTATAGAAGTGGGGTTTGAAAACTGGTCGAGTGTGTTTTATTCAAAGGCCACAGCCATGAGCGTCGAGCGCAGCCCACAGAATGAGCCCATTTCCGGCTTAAAATCAAGTGAGCGGGCACTTGGTCTTTCAATGGTGAGAATCCACAGAGGGGGCAGATCGACGACCATCGAGTAAGTTTGGGTCGTAGAGTTGCACGAGGTCAAGTGCCTAAGCTCATCTCCTATGGACAAACTCATGAAGAAATCAATCCATTTTCGCTATCAGGACTTCGAGAGAATAGGGGGTCTCCTCCTTCCACTACATTTCAGATCCCCGAAGCCCGAAATGCCTAAAAGAACCAAGACCGTTGATCAAGAGATGATCTAGGTCGTCCATCCAATGGGACACGTGGTGTGTGATCAATCCATTTCGGCTATCGGGACTTCGGGAGAACAGAGGGTCTCCTCCTTCCACTGCATTTCAGAATCCCGAAGCCCAAAATGCCGAAAGGGTCCAGGCCAAAGGTGGTCCCACATTTAAGAAGTGATCTAGGCCGTCCACCCTGTGGGATGCGTGGTGCGCGATCAAGCCATTTTAGCTACCGAGACTTCAAACATACAAGGGTCCCTCCTCCTTGCATCATGCATCCCCGGTGTGTGAAGTCCCGAAAGAACCAGGACTGTTGATCGAGAAGTGATGTATGCCATCCATCACGTGGGACACGTGGCACACAATCAAGCCATTTCGGCTACCGGGACTTCAAGAGAACAGAGGGTCTCCTCCTTCCACTGCATTTCAGAATCTCGAAGCCCAAAATGCTGAAAGGGTCCAGGCTAGAGGCGGTCCCACATTTGAGAAATGATTTAGGTCATCCATCCAGTGGGACATGTGGCACACAATCAATCCATTTCGGCATTTCGTCTACCAGGACTTCGAGAGAACAAAAGGTTTCCTCCTTTTCGCTACATTTCAAATCCCCGAAACGTGAAATGTCGAAAGCACCTTTGAAGACAGGCATAGGGTCACAGCCCGTGGTCACCTGGGGGTGATAGAAAGAACTGTGCGAAGGGCCAAAGCACTGAGTTTAGCTGCAGAAGCAATCACCGCGTTCTCCAAAAACCAGTTCATCTTGACCTCGATCTTGGTCCTTGCTAAAAATAAATGAAGGTGGATGGAGGTAGTTGAAACCTCGACTTACTCATTAAATGCAAAGCATGGAGGTTCCAATAGCCAATCTACTCGAGATGGTCCTATATGCTAGTTTTCTCCAAAGGAGCCATGTCGAGTTCTTGTCTGACTAAAGGAGTCTGCACACATTATTTTAGCCTTTAATGGTTCAGCTACCCCCCCCCCTTGCAAAGGCCATGCAAAGTTAAGGTGACATCTAACAAACGAGTTCAGGCCAAATTTGACTAAGGAGATGCCACACCTTGAAAGTCCAGAGACGCCTCTGCTGGAAGAAAGTTTAGGAGTATATGTACTCAGTTTTGTATTTTTGTAAGTATCGATGGTTGAGCTAGGCTCCTGACTGTAAAGTTTTGATGAAGCACTGGTTTCTCTGGTTATGTATTGGCACTTGAGACTTCTTGCCTTATGAATGCTAGCCTCTTTCCATCTCTATGTTTACACTGTGTTAGAACCGCTTGGAATTGGAGGAGCCAGTCGAGTTGTGCCATTATAGGATGATGTATGTTGGATCACTGTAATAGTTTCATTGTTTCTAATCAGTTCTTGTATTTTCTCAACGCTGAATGACTTGGAATTATAAAATCCAGTCAAGTCACCTTTCAGTTACCCGAAACTTTGAACCAAGAGGATCTTGTGTTCTGAGTTTTTCCTCTTTAAGCTGTTGAAAGGCCTGATGCCCAAGGCAGTCTTGCTCGCTCCCCTTACCAAGTATTCCATCTACTCTTTTATAATCAACCCACTGACTGAAGTTAGATCAAGACCTCTTATGTTGTTACATACCAGGCCCATTTTTCTGAGTTAGAACGATATCTTCCTGGGCCTCTATCCATCCGATCACCTCATTAAAATTATTTGTGACATAAACTGATGGGCGTTGGGCTCTGCTCCTTCCACAATCAAGGAGTGACTTCCAACGCTAACATTTCTGGCGCCATTGTCGGGGACAAAGTTGAAAATTTTCCCCGATATTGAACAACATCGAGCCTTTGATTCTAAAGGTGCATCAGGCATCAGAGCCTTTAAAGATTGCTACTGTGCATGTGGTGACTCCATTGTGACGACTCCATTGTGGAGAACTTTCCATTTTAATTGTGGCTTTCAGAAGTAGACACATGTGGTCCCATCCATAGCTGCCTCTAGCTACGCCTGAAGCTGAGCCGTGTGCGAATTTCAGAAGAGGAAAGGCCCCCCAAGGAGAAACTTCCACCGCCAAACTAGGTATTTTGTCATCTCCTTCTGTAGAAATTCCTTTTTCTTCCCCTCAGCTTCGCAATAGACCTTTTTCTGAAACCTCCTATTTTCTAAACTTCAGAAGTGTTCCTACCGAGTTGTCTCCTCCTAGTTTTGGACTTGAGGGAGAAACCCTTGTCACTTCCCTTACCCCTGTAAGCCTATTTCTAGTATCCCCGGTTCAAGCTCCTTCCCCTCCGAGTTCTCCTCCACCTAATATCCCTATGGCAGGAGAAAATCCCCCCATGACCAGAATGGAGGCTATTATAGCTACCAGGTATGCTCCCCTTTTTCTACCCCAACCTCTCAATGCCCTTCCAGCAAATGGCTACCTCAAGCAGCTGCCCAAGTTTACAGGCAAGGGGGACATAACTGCAGAAGAACACCTTGAAGCCTTTTACAATTTTACAGATGACCATGTCATCATGCATGCAGATATGTGGATGAGGATTTTCGTCCATAGCCTTGAGGGTGAGGCTAGAAAATGGTTTAGGGCCTTGCCTCCTAGATCTATTAATGGGATTGAGGCTTTGGATAATGCCTTTTTGAGATAGTGGGGAGACAAAAAGTACTTCATGTATTACATGATAGAGTTTGGATCTTTGAAGAGAAAGGAAGGAGAGTCTGTTTCTAACTTCTCCAAAAGATTTAACAAAATGTACAATAAATTCCCTGCTGAGATTAAGCCCTCAGAAGCCTCTGCGAAGATCACTTATGATAGTGCTTTTGAGCCTGATTTTTGCCTTCTATTGAGGGAAAGGAGAGCCACCACTCTGGTGCACATACAGGATGAGGTCGTAGAAGTAGAGTCTAATATATTGGTTGTTGACCGACTCAGGAGTAAGGCTGACAGAGACATACCCAAGAGGAAAGATGAAGCCTCCTTATCCTATTCCTCTCCCCTTCCTCCTCAAATGGACGAGGTAACTAAAGTGTTGAAATCTCTCTCTGCTAGGATAGAAAAGTGGGAGTTAGAGGGGAAGCCCATGTACAGAAATCCCCATAATAATGATAAAAGAGGTTTTAGGAGGCCTGGTAACAATGTGCCACAGGCCTCCCCAAGGGAACAAAGGAGTAGAGACAGATATGATCAGAGGATTTAGACCCCTCTCCAAAACAACATAGTTGTTCATGAAGAAGGAGAGGAGATAGAAGAACTCGACCCTGAAATTCACTACATTGAAGACACCTCCCCTTTTTCCCATTTGACTCAATATGCATATGAAGAATCCCTTATGAGCATCCAAATCACTGAGTTGGGTAAAGGAGAAAAATCCAACAACGCCCCTAACAGATACCATCTCCGGTCAAAGAAGAAATATGATGCTTTTGACTGCCAGGATCAACCCCTTATAACACAAAGGCCTACTAAAGTTGTTGCCACAACTACTAAAGAAAAGAAAGCTCAAAATACTTCGTCAATAGCCAAAGAGACTGTTTCTGAGGTAAGGGAACCTCCTAAGCCCCTCTCCTCTTTTAGTTTTGAGCATGAGATTCAGAAGATCAAAATTCCTGTACCCCTCTCAGAACTAGTTAAAAATGAAGATTTCAAAAGGTCCCTCTCTAAGATGTTACAATCCGAGCCCCCCCAGCCTTCCACAGACTCAATAAATCTTCAAGATGAAAAGCCAGTAGTTGTCTTAGGTCCCATGGTAGAAGACAAAGATTATTCATCCCCTCTCTTCTACACATCCCTGAACATACATGATAAGGTGCTGCATAATTGCCTCATGGATTCAGGGGCTTCCCACAACCTTATGCCCAAAATAGTCATGGAAGAATTGGGACTGGAGGTGACAAAGGCTTACCATGATTTATACTCTTTTGATTCAAGAAGGGTGCAATGCCTCAGAGTCATCAAAGACTTGGTCGTCTCTTTGTTTCAACTGCCAATGAAAAGTGTGGTCATGGACATTCTAGTAGCTGATGTTCCTCCCAAGTTTGGCATGTTGTTGTCAAGATCTTCGATTAAAAATCTTGGAGGAACATTACAAATGGATCTCACATATGCTACCATTCCAGTCTTTGGAGGGGAACACAGGAGGTTGTACAGAGAGGCCTAGCTGTCCTACATTGTTAGTGATGAGGCAAACCCCACCAATCACCCTATCTTTGCACTAGACATTGACTTGGGATCTAGTTTGTTGCAGCTCACTAATGCTCCTGAAGCTCCTTTTCAAGTCAGAAGGCAGACCCTTTTTAATCACGAGATGCCTCCTCCAACCACCTCTATTTGGAAGATGTTTTTCGACAGGGCTTCTTCTAGTGAAGGCACTGGCGCTGGAGTGGTGTTGGTGTCACCTTGTTAGGAAACCATCTCCCTATCATACAAGCTAGAATTTGAAGCCACCAATAATGTGGCGGAATATGAAGCTCTGGTTCTGGGTTTAATGACTGCAAAGGAGATGGAGATAGAGGAGATAGCAGTGTTTGGAGATGCTGAGGTGATTATTCAGCAAGTTAGAAACGCTTATCGGGCCAAGCATCCTTGGCTCAGGAGTTATAGAAATGAGGTGTGGGACTTGATCAAAAATTTCTTCTCAGCTTTCAACATCTCTTTTACTCCAAGGGAGAAAAATGCTTTGGCCGATTCCTTAGCCATTTCGACGAGTTTGTTCAGGATCCCTTTGCCGCCTAAGAGAAAATACAATGTTGAGATAAAATATAGGCCAGTTGTACTGGA
Source organism: Picea glauca (assembly GCA_000966675.3). NCBI lineage: Eukaryota > Viridiplantae > Streptophyta > Pinopsida > Pinales > Pinaceae > Picea > Picea glauca. The sequence goes on from JZKD02S2040470.1 coordinate 518,767, forward strand.
CAATGTCATACATTGGAAGGTATTTGAAGACGATCTTGAAATCAAGAATTTTCTGCAGGTTGTCAACGAATTTTCTGAGTTGCACATTGATCAGGACCCTGACCTTGAAGGTCACCCCTGCCCTAAGTTATTTTTAAATAAAATTGCTAATCACCAGATTATTGAACTACCTAGCAATCATATTCTGAAGGGACTAGTCCCTTTAGAAAGATTGTTCGATGGTAATGATGTAGCAGTAAAGGGTGAAGTTTCGAATGGAGATGTCGATTTAGCTGAGTGCAAAATTGGCACACAGGAGGAGCCTAAGTTTGTCAAGTTGTCGAGAAGTTTGACCAGAGAACAGAGGGCCGAATATACTGAGCTATTAAGAGAATTTGATAATGTGTTTGCATGGACTTATGAAGACCTCAAGACATATGACACGTCTTTCATTGAACACAAGATCCCACTGAAGGAGGAGGCTAAACCATTTAGGCAGAAGTTAAGACAGATAAATCCCATGTTGTTGCTTGTCATCGAGAGAGAAGTGAAGAAACTGTTAGATGCCCAAATCATTGTTCCCTTGAGATATTCTTAGTGGGTGGCCAATTTGGTCCCGGTGAGGAAGAAAAGTGGGGAAATCAGGCTCTGTGTTGACTTCAGAAACCTCAACAGGAGCTCAAAGAAATACAATTATCCCTTGCCCAACATGGAACACATATTGCAGAGGGTAAATAGTGCATCCATGATATCCATGGTTGATGGTTTCTCTAGGTATAATCAAATATCAATCATGCCCGAGGATAGAGAGAAGACGACCTTCACCACTCCCTGGGGGACATTCATGTATGCCAAGATGTCGTTTGGACTTATGAACGCAGGAGCAACTTTTCAATGAGCTATGGATATGGCCTTCATAGGAGAGAAAGACCATTTTGTGGTGATCTATCTGAATAACATCACAGTCTTCTCCAGGTTTGATATGGAGCACTGTTGTCACCTAAGGAAGGTTTTTGCTGAAATGCCGGAAGTTTGGCCTTTCTTTGAACCCCAAGAAGTCTATTTTTGCTATGAAGGAGGGGAAGTTGTTAGGCCATATAGTATCAGCAGAGGGAGTGAGGATTGATCCCAACAGGGTAGAGGCAATTCAGACCCTGTCACTTCCCAGATCTAGAAAGGAAGTTCATGTCCTTTTGGGGAAGATTAATTTTCTGAGGAGATTCGTCTCAAATTTTGTTGAGTTGGTGAAACCCATCACAACCATGCTCAGGAAAGGAAATGAAGTAAAATGGATTGTCAAGCCCAAGCAATATTTCGTCCAAATAAAAAGGGCGTTGACTGAGGCACCTGTGCTGATCAGTCCTAACTATTCCAAGGATTTTCTAATTTTTTCGTTCGCTTCTTTTGATATAGTAGCAACGGTCTTATTGCAGAAAAATGAGGAAGGTCAAGAGTAGCCCATTTCATTCTTTAGCAAGGCATTAAGAGATGCAAAGATCAGGTATGAAATAATGGAAAAATAGGCTTATGCCTTAGTGAAGGCTCTCAAAGCTTTCAGAGTCTATGTCTTGCACTCAAAAGTGACTGCATACATGCCTTCAACATCGGTGAAAGATATCCTTATACAGCTTGACGTAGATGGAAGAAGAGGTAAATGGATCGCCAAGATTCTGGAGTTTGACCTAGAGATAAATCCCACCAAGTTGATTAAAGGGTAGGGTTTAACCAAGATGTTGGCTGAATCCAATTGCAGGGCCTTGGGGGTTAGCTTCATAAATACTTGTTCAGAAAATAAGCCAACTGAGTTGTCCAACAAAATCTCTCACGATGGCTCATCACTAGTAGAATGCACCTAGTACCAAGACATTTTGTACTTTGTGCAAGAGTTGAAACCTCCTGATGGAATGGGTAAGAGTAAGGCAAGAGCTTTAAATCTCAAAACGATAAGGTATTGCCTCATTGACCAAGTCTTGTACTAGAGAGACCCCCTAGGGGTGTTGTTGAGGTGTCTAAGCCCATAAGAAGCCCATAAAGTTATGTTTGAGTTCCATGGTGGCCTTTGTGGAGGGCATCATTTTTGGAAGACCATAGCTCACAAAATTCTTAGGGCTGGGTACTACTGGCCCACCTTGTTCACTGATGTCTGTGGAGAAGTTAGAGCTTGTATCAAATGCCAAAGGTTCTCAGGAAAGCAACGACTCAACTCACTGCCACTAAAGCCTTTGGTAGCTTCAGCACCTTTTCAACAGTGGGGGTTGGACTTAATTGGGGAGATTCATCCTCCTTCAATTGGCCAGAACAGATGGATCCTGACTGCGACAGACTATTTCACTAAGTGGATAGAAGCGGTCCCCACCAGGAGTGCTTCTCACAAGGTTATTATTATCTTCCTGGAGGATATCATAGATAGATTTGTCTATCCCATCAAAATTGTCACTGATAATGTTGCTTCTTTCAAGTCTGAGCCTCTAATTAAGTTCTGTGAACAATTCAAAATTTCACTGATTCACTCCACCCCCTATTATCCTCAAGGAAATGGACTGGAAGAATCTTCCAATAAAATCCTAATTTGACGCCCTCTGGATCGGGCCCTTCAGGATCACTAAAGTATTCTCAAATAACACCTATAGGTTGCAGAATTTGGAGGGTGAGGAAGTCTTTAATGGCCCAACAAATGGGCATTTCTTGAAAAGATGTTTTGTTTGAGACGTAGGCAGCTCCTCGTTTTGTAAATATTGTCCTTTTAGTTGTTTACTCATTTATTTTCGTCTTAATAGACGACTCCATAGCCCAACAACAAGGCACTAAAGCTTCAAATGAGTTCTTAGAGCATCGCAGGGACGACTCTATCCCCCATGGAGCCTAATGTTAGCGCAAATTGTTGCAAGATGGCGTTTTCTCCTGGTTTCGGGGCCCTGGTGTAAATGTATAGAAGTGGGGTTTGAAAACCGGTCGAGTGTGTTTTATTCAAAGGCCGCAGCCATGAGCGTTGATCATAGCCCACAGAACAAGCCCATTTCCGGCTTAAAATCAAGCGAGTGGGCACTTTGTCTTTCAATGGTGAGAATCCACAGAGGGGGCAGATCGACGACCATTGGGTAAGTTTGGGTCGCAGAGTTGCACAGGGTCAAGCGCCTGAGCTCATCTCCTATGGCCAAACTCACGAAGCGATCAAGCCATTTCGGCTATCGGGACTTCGGGAGAACAGAGGGTCTCCTCCTTCCACTGCATTTAAGATCCCCGAAGCCCGAAAAGCCAAAAAGAACTAGGACCATTGATCAAGAGATGATCTAGGGTGTCCATCCAATGGGAGACGTGGTGCGCGATCAAGCCATTTCAACTATCAGGACTTTGGGAGAACAGAGGGTCTCCTCTTTCCACTGCATTTTAGAATCCCGAAGCCCGAAATGCCGAAAGGATCCAGGCCATAGGCGGTCCCACATTTAAGAAGTGATCTAGGTTGTCCATCCAGTGGGATGCGTGGCGCGCGATCAATCCATTTCGGCTACCGAGACTTCAAACATACAAGGGTCCCTCCTCCTTGCATCATGCATCCCCAGTGCATGAAGTCCCGAAAGAACCAGAACCGTTGATCGAGAAGTGATCTAGGCCATCCATCCAGTGGGACACGTGGCGTGCGATCAAGCCATTTCGGCATTTCGTCTACCGAGACTTCGAGAGAACAGAGGGTCTCCTCCTTCCACTACATTTCAGAATCCTGAAGCCCAAAATGCCGAAAGGGTTTAGGCCAGAGGCGGTCCCACATTTGAGAAATGATTTAGGCTGTCCATCTAGTGGGACACGTGGCGCACGATCAAGCCATTTCGGCATTTCAGCTACCGGGACTTCGAGAGAACAGAGGGTCTCCTCCTTTTCGCTACATTTTAAATCCCCAAAACGTGAAATGCCGAAAGCACCTTTGAAGATAGGCACAAGGTCATAGCCCGTGTCACCTTAGGGTGATAGAAAGAACTGTGCAAAGGGCCGAAGTGTCGGGTTTAGCTGCAAAAGGGATCACCGCGTTCTCCAGAAACCAATTCAGCTCGACCTCGATCTTGTTCCTTGCTAAAAATAAATGAAGTTGGATGGAGGTAGTTAAAACCTCGGCTCACTCATTAAATGAAAAGCATGGAAGTTTCGACAGACAGTCTACCCGAGATGGTCCTGTATGCTGGTTTTCTCCAAAGGAGCCATGTCGAGTTCTCGTCTGACCAGAGGAGTCTGCACACGTTATTTTAGCCTTTAATGTTTCAGCTACCCTCCCCCCTTGCGAAGGCCATGCAAAGTTAAGGTGACGTCTGACAAAGGAGTTCAGGCCAGATTTGATTGAGGAGATTCCACACCTTGAAAGTCCAGAGACACCTCTGCTAGGCGAAAGTTTAGGAGTATATGTACTCAGTTTTGTATTTTTGTAAGTATCGATGGTTGAGCTAGGCTCCCGAATGTAAAGTTTTGATGAAGCACTGGTTGCTCTGGTTATGTATTGGCACTTGAGACTTCTTTCCTTATGAATGTTAGCCTCTTTCCATCTCTCTATTTACACTATGTTAGAACCGCTCAAAATTAGAGGATCCAGTCGAGTTGCGCCATTATAGGATGATGTATGTTGGATTACTGTAATAGTTGCATTGTTTCTAATCAGTTCTTGTATTTTCTCAACGCTGAATGACTTGGACTTGGAAGATCTAGTCAAGTCACCTTTCAGTTCCCTGAAACTATGAACCAAGAGGATCTTGTATTCTAAGTTTTTCCTCTTCAAGCTGTTGAAAGGCCTGATGCCCAAGGTAGTCTTGCTCGCTCCCCTTACCAAGTCTTCCATTTGCTCATTTATAATCAACCCACTGACTAAAGTTAGATCAAGACCTCTTCTGTTGTTACATACCAGGCCTGTTTTATGAGTTAGAACATTATCTTCTTGGGCCTCTATCCATCCGATCACCCCCATTAAAATTATTCGTGACATAAACTGATGGGTGTTGGGCTCTGCTCCTGCCGCAATCCAAGAGTGGCTTCCGACGCTAACAATGAGTACGATCTATACTAAAACCACCTTTGGTTCTTGAGTAAGCCCTACAACTATGTTTGATTGGATAAAAGATAGTCTTTCTTGAATGTAAGGAAATAGCTTAACGACCCAAGTCTAAGAAGCATTTAGCAAGAGTTAAAGTCAACCCCCTTATAAACCACCAACATATTATTTTAGGTGGCAAATAATGATCATAAATCAAACACATTCACAAATAACAACCAATAATAATTATCCTCACTACCAATTAACAATTAACTTATGATAAATTTTACCACCTCCAAAAAAAATCTAAATAACAAATTGAACAAATGCAAAAATGTCTTGTTTGCTTTATAATTCAACAAATCCCATGCACATAGTTTGATGGTAAACCCATTTAATGGATATATTTGAGCACAATATAAACATCAAAATGAAATTATTTGACTTGACATGATGGCAACTTGTATGCATGATTTCAAGAATTTGGTGAATCATGTGGTTTTTCCATTTGAATGATGTTGAGTTTTTAATATATGTAAAGTTTTTTTTTTATTATTGAAAATTTGAATTATATGGTTTTTTAAAAGTATATTATTTTTTTTTATTATTATTATTATTATATATATAATATTTTTTA
>JZKD02S2040471.1:0-26431 GCA_000966675.3 Picea glauca
TTCTTTATGTTGATGATTTAATACTGACTGGTGATGAGCAACTGATACACTCATGCAAGGAGGACCTTGCAAAGGAGTTCGAGATGAAGGATTTGGGCCTTCTTCAAAATTTCCTTGGATTGGAAATATGACAGCGAGATAGTGAACTTTTTGTGTCTCAAGGAAAGTATGCAAGGGAGATACTGGGTAAGTTTCAAATGGAGGGATACAAACCCATGGATGCTCCTCTTCCAGGAAACTGGAGGAAAGAGTATGCTACTTCTAGAGAGGTAGTGGATACTATTGTCTATCAACAGTTAGTGGGTTCGCTAATGTATCTAGTGAACACAAGACCAAACATTTGCTATGTGGTTAACCAGCTGAGTCAAGCAATGGTTAAGCATACTGAGCTCTTTTGGAAGGCGGGTAAGCATGTCCTGAGATACATGAGGGGCACATGGCTTATGGTATATACAGGCAGATGAGGTGAAGTTGCATGGTTTCACGAATGCAGATTGGGTGGCCAGCCCATCAGATAGAAAGAGTACATTAGGGGGGATATTTAGTATCAGATATACAGTTTTTTCTTGGTACAACAGGAAACAAAAATCCATGGTAATCAGTTTAGTGGAAGCGGAATAGATGGCAGCGAGTCAAGCTTCATGTGAGGCTATCTGGATGAGAAATATATTGGTTGATTTGTTTGGTTCTCATTTATATATGAAAATGATTTATTGTGATAATCAAAGTTGCATTAAACTCTCGATTAATCTTGTGTTTCATGATAGATCTAAGCATATAGATATCCTATATCATCATCTCATATATTGTGTGTAGCGAAAGATCATGTTGCTTCAGTACATTCCTATGGAAGATCAGGATGCAGACATTTTGACAAAGGCTCTCACCAAAGGCATAGAGACAGGATTGGGGTGAAGGATAATCCCTTTCTTGTTGAGAGGGAGTGTTGAGAAGTCAACAAGAAATGTGTGTCTAATTTATTTTTCCCTTAAATAATTTTTTCAATAAATATTAAACTATTATCTCATTTATAACTAATTGATTTGGATTTGTAACAAAATTATTAGTGTAGTTATGTGAGTTGTAAAGTAGTTTAACTCAATTAAGTGAGTTAAGCTCAGTTGTACTAGTTGTAACTAAACTTGCACTAGTGAGATTTCAGTGAATTAATTATTAATTAATTCACAATCAGTGATCTCACATGCAACTGAATATTTACCATTGCTAACTACATGCATGTCAGATCCAGTGGAGACCCAGTTGAGATAACAAGTGAAAGGGACAAGTTGGCTATCAGTTTTGATTTGATTGAAGTGCACTCATGAAATCACACACACAGTGGATATGCCCATGAGCATGTGCAGTTTAGTGTACATGATTCATTCATCCATTACAGGGATTGTGCAGAGGAGGCAGGTTGTCTAGAGGCAGAGAATTGGCGCATGTATTTGTTGATTTTTGTATGACAATGTGAGATGATTGTATTGTACTGAGATCTCTTAGATTAGAGTTTTGTATGAGATTGTTTCATGATCCATGATATAAATAATATATGATAGTGGGGTTTTTAGCTTTACGCTTTCCCAATAAAACATTTGTGTTATGTTTGATTGATTCTTTTTCTTGATATTGCATTGTCGATCGTGGTTTAAATTCCACAAAAATATTAGTAGAAGCGATTCTGTATTTAACAAACGACAAAAAAATTGTTAGATTAGGAGAATCCGGGCAATACTTAATTGGTATTGAAATTTCTACATGAATAAGGGAGGATCAATATGATTTCTTCCATTCTGGAAATTGGGGAAAATGTCTCTTCAAAGTCGATACCTTTAGTTTGATTATATCCTTTACATACCAATCTAGCTTTGTTCCTGGTAACCTTTCCATCTTCATTCAATTTGTTTATGAAGATCCACTTTGTGTCGATCACATTCTTGTACCTTGTCTTTGGAACTAGTTCCCAAGTGTCATTATTCTCTATCTAATCCAACTCTTCATCCATGGTTTTTATCCAGAATTCATCCTTCCTGGCTTCTTCAAAACTTCTTGGTTCAATCGTAGATAAGAGTGCTAGGTGCAGTTGTTCTAGTGAATGAACTCTTCTTCGAGTATCAACTCCTACATCTTTTTTTCCCGATAATCTGATTTGATGGATGATTCTTCTATATTCATATGTTAGGTACTTAAATATCTTGTAGTTCTTTCTTTTCTTCTTCTAATTGCTCTTCTTCATCTTCCTCTTCTGCTACTTATTCTTCCTTTTATTCTTCTTCATGAACCTATTCCATTGAATCCTTTTCTTCTGCCTTTATTCTTCATCCACTTGTCTCATCAAATGTCACATTGATGCTTTCCACAATTTTTTAAGCCTTATATTGAAGCATTTTTATTCTTTCCTTTTTCTTGAGTAGCCAACAAGTACGCCTTTGTCCACACGAGGAATGAAATTTTATATTCTGCCATATTCTCTTTTGATGTAGCATTTTCTTCCAAAAACCCTGAAGTGATTCACATTCACTAGTCTTCCTTTCCATAGCTCGTAGAGAGTTTTATCATTGTTTTTTTTGAGAATTCATATTTTTTGAATGTTAATTGTTGTATGCATTGCATGTTCCCGAAAGACATCTATCAACTTGGAATCCATTAACATAGTTCGATCCAGTTCCTGTACTATCATGTTCTTCCTCTCAATGACTCCATTCTATTGTGGTATCCTAGAAATGGAGAATTTCCTTTTTATCCCATGCTTACTGCAGAAATCCATAAATTCCTTTGAATTAAACTTTCCTCCATTATCCGATCTCAAACATTTGATTTTCGAATCTATTTCATTTTCAACCATCTCCTTGCATATCTTTAAGTTCTTGAATGTTTTTTATTTCTTCCTGAGAAAACAAACTACAATCATTATTTTATAATCATAAACCAATAGCATAAAACATTTCTCACCTTTCAACCCCTTTGTTCTAGTTGGTCCAACTAGATCAATATGCACAATTTCTAGCGACTCTTTTGTGGAGTATTCCTTTGACTTGAAATTAGTCTTGGCTTGCTTTCCTTGTTGACAATGATTTCACAAAGTATTGGTTGTCTTCATGATCTGGGGAATTTCTATGACTGCTTCCTTTTTGCTGACTTTGAAAATATTATCAAAGTTTATGTGACCCATTCTTTTGTGCCATAGTCAAACTTCATCTTCATTTCCTAAAAAACACTTTTCATTTTCAATTTCAGTTAATACATATATGTTTCTTGAAGTTCTCACAACTGTCACAACCACTCTTCCTAAACCTTATTTTCTTATCTTTCACTTCTGTGAATCAAACACAAGTTTGTGAACTTGATCAAACATTTCACTTACACTCATAAAATGTTGTTTCATATCTTCCACTAGTAGAACATTCTCTGCCTTGGTATCCTTATTTCCAATTTTGATTGTGCCTCTTCCAATGATTATGGTTGAGTCTTCATTTCCAAAGGAGAGTGGTCCATATATTTCCTTTATCAAGGTTAGAAACATGTCTTTATCACCCATCATGTTCTTTGAGTAGCCACTGTCAACATACCAACCATGTTTCTTATGTTTAGATTGTATAGAAAGTGTGCATTCTTCAATGTTCAACTGATTTTGCTTCCTTATCCATATTCTTTGAGGTTCTTGTCTGTGATTGTTTTTATTCTATTGTCATTCTCTTGTAGGAACTACCATTATACAATCTTTGTCCATGTGCCAAAATTTTCTACACTTGTAGCATTCCATCTCAGTACTCAAGGATTCAACCCTGTTGTATCTTATGTTCTGTGTTTCACTAGGTCTTCTTGAATAATTATTTCATGCATAACTTTCACAATTGTCTCTATTCATGTTATTTTCTCTACAATTCACATCCTTATATCCAAAATTGTTACATGAATAACATAAACCAAGAAATATAGTTTGATACTTGGGAGTTGTAGATATTCTAAAATGAGTTACACTTTTGAACCCTTCTTCTCCTTGAGACCTTCTTGTTTCGTACTTTCGTTGATTTTGAAATATGAATCTTCTGGGTGGAGGAGTGTCTCTATGATCTTCCTTGTGAAAATATTTGTCTCATCTAACTATATTTGTGTAGTTATTGGTTGTGTTTCTTGAACTGTTGTTTAGATCTTGATCTATTTTATTTCTAGTTGTATCCTAGTCCAAACTTGTCATGATTTGGCCTTTGAATGCTAATAATCTCGTTCAAAACTTTGGAGTTGTTCTGCATGGTTTTCTTTTGAAGATCTTTTCTCAACGTGAAAATATTTGCCTCCAAATTTCCAATGATTTTGTCTCTTTCTTATACTTGTTCTCTAAGTGTTTCTCAAATTCTATTGTCTTCCTCTAATTGGATTTTTAATTTATTAATCATCTTCTCTATATATTCAGAGTCTAAATTTTGAACTCCTCTTTCCTTTAGATCTTCTTGAAGTGACTTGTTTTTATTCTTCTCTCATTTTATAACTTCTGTGGCACTTAACAATTCTTCTATGTAGTCAACTTCCGCCTCTTCATATTATTCTTCAGAACCTTCTTCATTGGTATATTCTACTACCATGAATATAACCCTTTCTGTATCACTTTCATTGACTTCATCTTTGTCTGATGATGTGATGTCTTCTTTGGTGCAAAATGTTTTCTTGAAAAAAGTATTTTTGGTTCTTTTTCTTTTGTATGTTTGTTTGTTATTTGAATCATCTTCTTCATTCATTTTATTTTTCTGATGGGGAAATTTGTTAGCAAAATGACCAATTCCATCAAAATTAAAACAAATCAATGGAAGCTTACCTCTATGTTTGTTAGTTCCCTTTTTCAGTATTTTGACGAAGTTGGCTACTTCTTCATCGTCTTTTGAGATGTCACTATTGCTGCTATCTAAATTTTCCTTTTTCTTTCCCTTTTTCTTTGACTTATTAGATGCTTTGAATGCTAATTATTTCTTAATCATATTATTTTGACATGTTCTCATCTCATAAGTTGTGAGTGTCCTATGCAACTCACCCATGGTCAATGTAGATAGATCCTCTCTCTCTTCTAGTGTTGAGATCTTTGAATCAAATATCATTGGTATATATCTCAATACCTTTTTGACAATGAATTGTTCATTTACCTCGTCTCCCAAGCTTTTGATACCTTTTACTACCTCATCAACTTGTAGAAAGTAGGCATCTAAGTTCTCATCTTCATTCATCTTAAGTTCAAATTTTTCTCTGAAAATTTGAAGTTTATCTTCTTTAACTTTCTCATCTCCCTCGTATGCATTCTTCAACTTGAACCAGATGTCCTTTGCAAAATCACAATGCATAACTTTGGTGTAGATTGATTTAGAAAAACAATTGAGGAGTGCACTTGTAGTTCTTGAATTATTTTCTTCAATTTTCTTTCCATCTTTATCTATTGGAGGAACAATTGGTTCTTTGTCCACTAATTGCAAAACATCAAATCCTAGTATGTGTATGTGTGTCTTCATTCTTTTCTGTTAAGAACCAAATATCAAAATAGCATAAAAACCTCAGAATAAGTACTCAACACCTTGAAAAAGAGAGAATTTAAAATAATAAGCCTCTTCAAGGGGGCAACCTCCTTATAGACCACATAAATTTACAAATACAAGATGATTCAAAATGAAAAGGTCTCCTTGGTATATATAGGATACTAGTAGGTACAATTACAACTAATGGACCCAAGCTGACATAAATAAAATAACAATATTAATGTAATATTCCCCAATTAAGGGGTAATGTTCCATTATTTAGGGCTTAACATGCCCCTCCCCTTCAGACAAGTGTTGTCCACAACGCTTGAGTAATTCTGGATTCTTCTATATAAAAGACTCATCTTCCCAAGTGGAATCTTCAATAGATGGTTTCTTCCACTTAATGAGATGCTCTGAAATGGATCTATTCCTCAGCTAGTGAATTCTTGTATCAGTGACAGCTTCAGGATCCAATAGATTTTTCCTTCCTCATCAAGTTTTGGTAATATAGTTTGAAATGGGATCTTGTCACCTATAACCTTCTTTAAGCATGAAACATGGAAAACTGGGTGTACTCATGAAGATGCAGACAACTCCTATTTGTATGCCATAGTACCAATCTTTTGAAACACCTTATAAGGGCCATAATACTTTGGTGATAATTTATTATCCTTCTTATATTGTTTGAGGGACATCTGTTTGTATGGTTGTATTCTTAAAAATACCCAATCCCCTACTTCAAAACTTCTTTCACTATGATGTTGATCTTTTTGTTGTTTCATGTGATTCTGTGCCATGGTCAGGTTGTCCTTTAAGAGTTGGAGAACTTGTTGTTGATGCTCAATGTGATATTCCATTGCTTGAACATTATATTTTTATTTTAGAGAAGAAGTGATGGACGATGGGTGATATCCATAGAACACCATAAATGGTGTCATTTTTGTTGCAGTATGAATCCAAAAGAAATATCTCATCACAACAATGGTCTCAAAATTCTTAGAACAGAAATGAAAGGAAGTTTTATACCACCATTCTTCCAAGGGTAACCACTTGAACCATTGTGTTTGTTTATCAAAGACAAATAAATGAAGGTAGCCTTCCAGACATGTGTTCACTATCTCGGTTTGTCCATCATATTGAGGATGATAAGATGAGCTATGAGCCAATTGAATACCCAAACAATAAAGTAATTTTGTCCAAAACTGTTTGGTGAAGTTGGGATCTCTGTCACTTACAACAATATTTGGGCTTCCATGCAGCTTTTGAATTATCTCCATGAATGAGATGGAAATTCTATTGGCTTTGAAAGGGTGAGAGAGTGCACAAAAGTGTGTGTACTTGGTCAGTCTATCAACAATCACCATGATGACACTCTTTCCTTCATAATTGGGTAACCCTGTGATGAAATCCATGGAAACCTCCTCCCAACGCTAACTTGGGATGGCTAATGGTTCTAAAAGAACCGGGGTCTTAATTTTTTCCACCTTATTTTGTTGGAAAACCAAACATTCTGCCACAAAACTTTGAACATTAGTTTTAAGGCCATCCCCAAAAAAATCCTTCTTGACCCTATGGTAGGTTTTCAAAAATCTTGAGTGCCCTCCTACCGGAGAGGTGTGCAATTCTAAGAGTAAATTTTGTTTGAGTTGGGATTTATTACATAAATATAAGTGATATGTGTACCACATTGAATCATTTTTCCATGTAAATGTATCTGATGCACTAGAATCGTGCTACAAGTTTTGAATGAGAGTCCACACTTTTTCGTCATTCTTCCATTCATCCCTTGATTCTATTATCCAATTAGTTTGGATGATCAAGACATCACAGAGAAAGGCCTCAACACCTTCATCCTTTCTTGAGAGTGCATCTACCACAACATTTTGCTTTGCTTTTTTGTAGATGATTTCAAAATCATAACCCAACATATTGGTCACCCATTTTTGTTGTTCTTCTGAAGATAGTATTTGTTCCAAGAATTATTTTAAACTATCATGATTTGTTTTGACCTTTAAGTGCCTACCTATTATGTAAGGGTGCCATTGCTTCAATGCATGTAATATTTCCATCATTTCCATATCATTAATGGGTTTTTGTAAGTCATTTCCCTTGAGTGGATGACTTTCAAAAGTAAGGGGCCTTCCTTCTTGCATTAGAAAAACACCAATGCCATTTCCTGAGGCATCACATTCCACAATAAATATTTTTGTGAAGTTTGGTGTGGTAAAGATAGGATCTTTGCACATCACCTCTTTAAGTTGTTCAAAAGCTTGAGTTTCCTCTGTAGTCCATGAAAATGCATCCTTCTTAGTTAATGTTGTTAAAGGTGTTTCTATTCTTCCATAGCTATGAACAAAATTGTGGAAGTAACCTATCAAACCCAAAAATCCTCTAATATTCTTCAATGTTTTGGGAATCATCCATTCCATCATGGCCTTAATATTGTTAGGGTCTACCTTGAAACCTTCATGAGATACAATACGACCCAAATACTCTACCTCATTTACCCCAAAGAAAAATTTATATGGTTTGGAATATAGTTTTTGATCCTTTAGTAGTTGTAGCACCTTGTCAACATGTTGAACATGATCCTCCCAAGACTTTATATAGATTAGTATATCATCAAAAAATACTAACACAAATTTTCGAAGGAAGGGCTTGAAAATAGAATTCATCAACCCTTGGAATGTGGAAGGTTCAATTGTAAGGCCAAAAGGCATGATAAAAAATTCATAATGGCCTTCATGAGTTCGGAATGTTGTTTTTGGGATATTTGCTTCCTTCATTCTAATCTGATGATACCCTGAATAGAGATCCAGCTTTGTGAAGTAGATTGCTCCATGTAGTTCATCTTACAATTAATCAATGAAAGGAATGGGAAACTTATCTTTAATAGTGATCTTGTTGATCTCTCTATAATCTGGACACATACTCCATGATCCCTCTTTCTTGAGTACCATTACCACCGGTGCAGAGTAAGAACTTTGGCTAGGTCTAATAATTCCATCCTCTAACATTTCTTCAACCATACACTCAATTTCACTCTTCTGGGAATAAAGGTATATGTAAGGCCTAATGTTAGGAGGAATACTGCTAGGAGATAAGTGAATAACATGATCATGATTGTGAGTGGGTGGAAGACCTCTGGAAATATCCTCAAATACTTTGGAATTCTTATCAATGATCCCTTGGAGATCTACAGGAATAGATGGATTAGATGTTTGAACATATAGTGAGCATAGTTGTACAATTACACCCTGGTGCCTCTTTTTCAATAATGTTTTCATGCCATTAGAGCTTATCACCTTACTGGGTTTCCCTGTGATGCCCATTAAATCAGTTTCATTTCCTTCCAATGAAACTTTCATGAAAATTTCTTGAAAATTAAAATCCATTGTTCCCAACGATTGTAACCATTCGACTCCTAGTATGAAATCAACACCACCCGTGGGTATAGAAATCATTGGACTATTCATTACATATTCCCCCATAGTAATATTGATCTTATGCCATTTTCCTAATAAATTGATAGTTCCTCCATCTTCAATCATTATTTGAAACTCTGGTATTGGATATATGAAGCAATTGAGAGCTTTGGATAATTTATAGTGAATGAAATTATGAGTACTACTAGAATCAATTAGGACTATTACCTTTTTATTTTTGATGTATCCTTCGATATTGAGGGTTTGAGGAGTGCTAATTTCATCCAATGCATTACACGATATGGTGGGAGTCAACTCTTCATAAGAAATATCTTCTACATTTTCATCTTGAGATGGTTCTCGTTCTTGTTCTTCTTCCTCTTCACAATCTATGTAGAATAATTTCTTCTCACCACACTTATGTCCCTTATTGTACTTTCTGTCACAATTAAAGAATACAACTTTTTCTTTTCTTTCCTCCAATTGTTGAGGTGTCAACCTTGTAGGTTGAGGAATTTTAGAAGAAGGAACATTATTCTCTTGATAGATGTTAGGAGTGGTCCTTCTAGTATCTTGTTGGATTCAGGTTGAGTTAGGAAGAAAGACTTTTTTTGGAGGAGAAGCATGCAAGGAGGAAAGGACAGTTGGAAGGAAAAGAAGCACGTGTAAGAGAAGTATGTGAGGTGTGCATGCAAGGAATACCTAAAGATGCTAGGGTTAGGGTTTTTGTAATGTATTGTAATGGCCAGTGAGACAAGGATATAAATAAGTAGTACTTAGGCTACAGAAAGAGAGAGACAAAAGGGGGGGATATACAGATATACCTAGAGGAAGAGAGAATTGTAAGAAACTGTACAATTCATTAAGTTAGTGGGCTAGGGACGTAGTGAGAAACTTGATCCTGAGGGTTAGATCACAGGCTGAGGATCTTGGTGTGATCTAGTCAGCCTCACAGGGATCGAGGAGCCTATGGAAAAGGATGAGACCTAAGATTTTAAACACGCACGTCATGATATAGTTCTGAACCATAATAAAATCTTGAGAGCCAGATCTTTGTGGACGTATCCCAGGAGGGGGTGAACCATAACAACACCTATTTTATGTGAATTAATGCATGCGTTTGTATGTTTGATTGATTGTTGAATATTATATGAATGAAGTAACTAGGTAGATATGGTATTCCACATGCATGAATACAAAGACTATTGTAATTAGATCTTGGATTGAATGAATCAAAATTATAGAGAACAACCACATATATTCACTCATTCCCAAGTGGAAAACACCTGAGTATTGCAACCACCCATAGAGATATCTCGGGTGAGAGTGCACAGTACACTCTATGTGTTGTGTTGTCTTCTGGTCTACCAGAGGGGCCGATAATTTTAAAGGGATTTTGTTGGGAGATTATTAAATCTGAACAAAGGTCAATCTATGATGGTAAGGTAGAATCAAAATAAACCGTAAAGAATCCTCAAGACCAATAGAAGAATAGAAATCCAACAAATGGTTATGTTGCCAGTGTTTTGGAAGAAAATGGGATTGAGTATGTGAGATTGGTGGAATATGTGTCAAAAGAATGTCGAATCGGACAACAATTCATTGAGAGAATGAGAATATAAAAGAGAATGTTGAAACCATGGAATACAATGAAGGTTGATATAAAGAGATGGTTGAATACAAAGGAGATAGGTTTTGTGCATAAAGATAACATAAATCTGAAGTTGACACCGCACAAATACCTGGACAAGTACGTATTCAGTGACTTGCATGAAGTATTTTTATGTGATTTCCAGCATGTATTGTAGGACTGGATAAAAGGATTGAAATAAAACCATCCTACAAATCGGATCAAAAAACTAGAGTGGAATCCTCAAGATATCGCCTAGTTACAACAAGTTGATAATAATTTTATGCATGCAGTAGAGTTTTGGTTAGACAACATTGTTGCAGGATTTATCACAGAATTTGCAGCAGATACAACGAAATCTTACAATGTTGTTGAACAAGAGTTCTTAAAGGGACCTCGAGGTAGGTACATCGTATCATTATATACTTCCATTAAGATATTACTATATAACAAAGGTGTAATGACAATGGAGTCATACAACTAAACTTCCTTGTGTGCATGGGGGAAGGGGGGAAGCACTGACAAGAGAAGGAGAAATGGAAGGAGAAGGGGATAAAGTAAAGAAGGAGGATGCCTCGGACCCAATTATGATGTATGAAGACCAGATCAAGTGGTTCATGGAAAAAATTGGAAAGACACGCAGTGGAGTACCCTACCAATATAAGTTGAAGACCAAGAAGAGAGTCGTAGCTACGAGGGAAGGCTTGGCAAGTGATGAAGAGGAGGTAGAGGATCTTCGGGATGTGGAGCATATTAAGGAAATCTTGCCCATGAAATATGAGAGGAAGATGAGAGGTCCAAGAGAGGAAATAGAAGGAAACACTCCTATCCATATCAGTGTCAATGTGGAACCCATAAACCCATGTGCGATTAATACACCAAGAAAAACACCACCATTTAGACAACCAAACTTCAAGAGAAGGAAGACAATAGGAAGTACATATAAACAAAGAAAAACAACTGGGGGAGCCAGTGAAGGAGGCATTAGTCAAGTATATACACTACGTGGAGGTAGTAGTTCAACATTTAGGATGGCAGGACATGATCCCACCATCAGGTTACCAAAATTCAAAGCAGAGGCATCAGAGGACTCAGAGAAGAACATGTTTATCTGTGAAAATATTTGGGAAGTGAAACAAATCATAGATGAGAACACTAAAATTTCACATATATATGTCATGCTAAGAGATCGCGCACTAGATTGGTACATGAGTTTAGATGCAAACAGTCTGCCAAGTACAACCAGAACGATTGGAGATATCAAGAAACTATTGATAAATGAGTTCCAAAAGCCTATTTTAGAGGATCAATACATGAATGAGATGATAGAGATTAGACAAAAACCAGGAGAATCTATATGGGAGATTGACCATAGATTCAAATTATTGAAAGTAAATGTTGGCCCTTAGGTATGGAAGCAAGCGAAGATTAGGGAAGAAAAGGAAAAATGTGAACTTCACGCAAGATGCAGTGACTGTTATTGGGTCGAAGTGAGCAAAAGAGAATAAAAGATGGAGCAAAGTCTGAGAAATCAAGTGGTTGGATGAGGAGATCAAGAATGACAGATAAGAAAGGAAGAAGGATTGTGGAAAAGTCAGCAAATGGAAAAATCCATCGTTGGATGCTTTGGAGCACCACGTGAGAAGAAAGGAAAGAGAGGCTGGCAAAGCCTTGAAAATATGGGTCAAGTTGACCTAGGGTTTTGATATCTAGGGTTTTGGACACCTAGGTTTCAGCCTAGGGATGTCAGCGAGTGATTGTAATGTATAAATAAAGGTCATGAGGGCCTAGTTTGGGTTGGTACTTTGGTTTGGTACGATATTGTTGTCAATCTAGTAGTATTGTTGTGAAATATTACTGTTGTGTGAGAGAGAAGTGCTAAGTGTGAGAGCCTTCTGGTATTGTAAGATCTTCAGCTAGGTGCGAAGATCAACCCTACAACTGGGTGTGCAGGGAGGGGAGAGAAAGAGAGGAGAAGAGAAGAGATCTTGTAGCTAAGAGTGAAGACAAGAACTGTATGCTTCATCTTAATATATTATAAAGCACAGTTTTGTGGACGTATCCCTAGACAGAGGGTGAACCACATATATTTGGTTTTGTGTGTGATTGATATTCTGTCTCTGTCATTGATATATTGTGATTTTATTGCTGTGTTAGATATGATAAGTAGATGCGCAGAGTAGATCTAATATGATAAGTGATATATGAATGTTGTGTTTTTCTTGTGTTAGACACACTTGATATTCCCCTTGGTTGTAGACATCCCTGTCCTGCAACCCCCTCATAACTGCTTCAGGTGAGACTACATATGCTTCGTAGGTGTTTCCAAAAGGTTATACATTACAATCACTCACTGACATCCCTAGGCTGAAACCTAGGTGTCCAAAACCCTAGATATCAAAACCCTAGGTCAACTTGACCCATATTTTCAAGGCTTCGCCAGCCTATCTTTCCTTTCTTCTCACGCGGTGCTCCAAATCATCCAATGGTGTATTTTTCCACTTGTTGACTTGTCCATGATCCTTATTCCTTTATTATCTATCATTCTTGATCTCCTCATCCAACCATTTTCTTTCCCAGACTTCGCTCCATATTTTCTAATCTTTTTCTCACTTCCACCCAATAACAGTCACTACGTCTTGCGCGAAGTTCACATTTTTCCATTTCTTCCTTAATATTCTCTTTCTTCCATACCCAAGGGAGAAAAATCTCCCAACACTCACCTATGACTCATCCCAAGGAAATTTAGATCTGAGCTTCCTATTTTACTTCGATTCCTAACCACGCAGTGTAGCCTCTTCTTTCTACTCCATGCTTTTTTTTTTTCTTTTTTTTTCCCTTATGCAGACTGTCTTTTCTATGTCTAATACCTAGTTTAAACTACACCTGGTACCTAGACCTGTTTCTTCATGCTTTCACTGAGAGATGCAAGGCATCTAGTTTTCATAGTACAACTTCAGTCGACTCCCATTCACTAATCCTTCCTTCCACTCCCCATTCAGAGTCTTCAATTGTGTAGCTCATCCCTCTGTAACATAAGAAATATCATATGGCCCTAGCCAATTCATTCTAAACTTCCCAGGATGTATTATAAACTTGTTGTCATATACTAGTACTAGATCACCTTGTTTAAATGCCTTCTTCTTGATGTGCCTATCGTGGTAGGCCTTCTCTCTTTCCTTTTGTACTTGTTGATGGAATCCTGCAAAAAATCTGTCTTCCTCTAATTCAACCAACTATGCAAACCTATCTTGAACAACACCAAAGTCATCCATATCTATAAAGGAAACAATTCTCAGGCTTGGTACAAAATATTCCATTCGAAAAACAGCTTCAAGACCATATACCAACTTGAAGGGGGTCTGCATTGTTAGTTTCTTGCAAGTGGATAGGCCCATAATACTACTGGTACTCTTAAATCCCAATCATCCCTATTTACACTTCAAATATTCGTCAGTGTTGTCTCTAAGATATTATTGAATGCTTCAACTATCCCATTTTCTTGTGGATGGTACAGTGTGCTCTTTTGATGGTGGACTGCAAATTCTTTAGTCAGGGCTTCAACTGTCTTATTGATGAAATGTGTTCCTTGATAACTCATAAGGATCTTTGGGAATCCAAAACTGGTTATGATGTCATCAAATATGAAGCATGCAGTTATAGTTACACTACATTCCTTGATTTCTCTTTCTTTGGCTTATCTAGTCAAGTATTTAGTTGTTGTAATTATGTACCTTTCTCTTGTACGCTTTCCTGGTGGATTTATAGGTCCAACGAAGTCAATGGCCCATTTCTTGAAGGCTTGTAAGGTCAAATGTGGAGCTAATGTCATTTCATCACTTTTGGATGGTTTCCCAACTCTTTGGCATACATC
Organism: Picea glauca; assembly: GCA_000966675.3. Taxonomy (NCBI): domain Eukaryota; kingdom Viridiplantae; phylum Streptophyta; class Pinopsida; order Pinales; family Pinaceae; genus Picea; species Picea glauca. Next base: position 14,431 of record JZKD02S2040471.1, read on the forward strand.
GCAAGGTCTAGAATAGTCTTTAGCATCTTTGTGTAAGGTAGGCCACCGAAGGCCATCTCTTAGAACCTTCTGTGCAGTTTCTTTTCCTGCATAGTACTCTCTTGTGAGGCCTTCATGATATTCTTCAAGGATCATTGGTCTCTCTGTCTCCATAACACATCTTCTTAATATCTCATCAGGTCCCATCTTGTATAGATGTCCAACTATAAGTGAGAAGTCTGCAACACACACTACTAGTTGTTTCTTCTAGGGAATTGTATACTCACTAGGTTCCATTCATGTTGATAGGAACTGGACTATCTCTATAAAGTGGAAATCGATCTTTATAATGGCCAGTAGTTGTGCATCTGATAGTGAATCCTCTAAACCGGTTAGTTCTTCACCATGTTTCAACCTTGACAAGTGGTCAGGGCCTTTGATCATTCTCCCTGGATTTACTATGATCTCAAAATCATATTCTTGAAATAGAAGCAACCATCTACATATCCTTCCCCCAAACATTGTCTTGTTGACTAGGTATTTCAGTGTGGAGTGATTAGTAAACATTTTAAAGTGTCCTCCCAACAAGTAGTGGCAAACTTTATGCAATGCACACACCATGGCTAACCCTTCTTGCTCAGTGGTGGTGTAATTAATCTCAGCAGTGGATAGCTTCCTGCTAACAAAGTCTAATGGGTGGTCAATATCTCCTTCTCTCGGCTGTGCTAACACAAATCCTAAAACAATGGAAGACATGAAACTCCTTGGTCCAATCTGGGAAAATCAAAATGGGCGCAGTAACCATTTTTTGTTTTAGTGTGTCGAAGCTCTGCTGACATGCTTCTATCCAATTAAACTGAAAATCCTTCATCGACAGTTTTTCCATGGGCGATGTGATCTGATCATATCCTTTGATGAACTTCCTATAGTATCATGTGTGTCCCAGCGTAGTGTGCAATTGTTTAACTAAAGTAGGAGGGGGTAGATCAATGATAATGGAAATTTTGGATGGATCTACCAACAATCCTTTCTTGCATACGATATGACCTAAAAACACTCCAATTGGTGAGAAGAAAATACATTTCTTCAGGTTGAAAGAAATTTGACACTGCCTACATCTGTCCAACATTAGCCTTAGACATTCAATATGATTTTTTAATAAATTGAAAACAATCCAATCATCAAAATATGCTTCTAGGAATTTATGTAGAAATTCCTTGAATGCTTCGACCACCACCCTGGAAAATATGGTTGGGGAATTATTTAATCCAAATGGCTTCACTGTATACTGATAGGATCCCCATGCTGTTGCAAACGTAGGCTTATGTATATCTTCCTTGACAATCCAGATCTGATGGTATCCTAAAAATCCATCTGTAAAAGATTATACTTCCCAGCCTCCCACATTATCTAGCACTTCATTAGTGAATGGTGTAGGGAAGGGGTCATGAAAAAAGGCATCATTAAGCTTCCCAAGATCTATGCATATCTTGATCTCTCCTTTTTTCTTGTCTTGCACCACCATAGGGCTTATCCACTTCGACTCTTTGATAGGCTCTCTAATCCCTGCTTTTGACATTCCGTCGAGCTCAATTTTCACTTTCTCCTTATATTTAGGGTTTAGTCTGTAAGGTCTCTGTTTGAATGGTCTAGCATCTGGCTTCAAAGGAATCCTCATCTCACCCATAGGACCTTTAATGCCCTTCATATTAGTGAACATGTTTGGAAACAAGTCCTGATATTCATGCAGTAACTCTGTAATTTTATCAATGGTAGTAGCATCCCAATAATCCCCAACATTTGCAAACTTTGGTGTCTGCTCTGTTCCAATATTGACTTTCTTAATATTAATTGGCTATCCAATAAATGGTAACTCAACTCCTGGGCCTTCCAAATCTATTTGGCCTTCTGTTTCTATGATGTTCACCTTCCTCAGATCATCATCTTCATCGACATTGATGTTGTAACAACCTTGCAGTTTCTGGAGAGGTGTAGTCCATTCATCCTCTTCCTATTCTAAGGGAAGGCTAGATACCTCCTCGAATATTTTCTGTCTTACAATATCTAATGCTTGATCTACTGATGGAAATTGAATTTCAAATAAGAAGGTGGTTACAAAATTATGAGTCATACCTTTCCAATCTGTAGTGATGAGGCGCATCTCTACTTGAAGGTACCATTTGATAGGTTTTGTGTCTAGTGTGTTGAAAATTTTTTTACCCACTTATCTTGAGGGATGTTGCTCCAGACTTTCTCACAGCTTCACACATGGTCCTTTGGGAAGCATTGACCTGTGTAGCGAAATTTGCAGCCTTCTACTGGTATAACCCTAATTTGTACCAAACATGCTTACCTGGCATCCGACCATCTCATATTCCTTCTTTTCCAAGACACTATTGAAGAACTCTTCTAAAAAACACCATTTTTAAAGGCCCACGCACCCTACTCCATTACTACACACGTGTACATGCTAGCTGACCCAAGATAGACTACATGTACCTACAAAAGCATGGAAAAAGGAAAGTTGATGATGAAACACACAACTTTCAGTAAGTTAACTAAACCTTTCGGTCATCCATGGTCGGTCACTCGACCAAATACCTAGCTTCTTCTAGCCTATAAAATAAGGGTTTGAGGTCCCATTTGAAAGGAGGAGAATCATAGTAAAGAAACTATACCTGATTAAGCATTCCCTTTGTACCAACCTTTAGCCATCCTTGTGCAAATAGAAGTATAGAGAAAAGCAGTTGGAAGACATTGGAAGAAGAGCCCAGGACCAGGATCAAGGAGCAGTGACCAACTTTATCATTGTAAGGTATGATTGTGAAGTTAATAAAATAATTTCTTTTCCCGTCTTGCCATATGAGATTGTCATTATTGGAATATTGATTGTATGATTGATTAAATATCTAACCTATTAGTTCATAGATCAAATTCATGTGGAGTTCTTTGTTTGTATTTAGTGAATGTAGGTCATCATTGGGAGGAGAGTTGCAGTCAAAGAATGACCAAGTGTGAAAAGCGATCGACCTCAAAACATGAAAAACAAGGTACGTCAACTTAATCTCTTGAGCCTTGTATTTACATATGAGTAATGGGGTTTAGGCATGGGATGATGGTAAAAAGTAAGAATATTTAGGTCATTTCTTCATGCATAATAAAACCCTTAGTGCTAGTCCATAGGAGGGATTTCCCACCCACAACATAATTGGTGACCATACTGGGGATCTCTAGGGTTTTTGGGAATGTTTTTTCTTGGGTATTTTTAAGAACTGGTTTCATTTCTTGTTTTTAAAGTTTCTGCAAAAGTCTGAGCTAATAGAGATTCTAGTCTTCCATATTAGTTATCTTTGTTTCTTTGCTTGGCTGCATTTTTTTTCGAGATCCACAGAGGTACACATGGCCTGTATAAGGTTTGCACACGTGTACCTGTGCCCTACCTTCTCACAGCCCGCATGTACACGCTAGCTAAAGAAGTGTCAGTCGTGTGTATGATTCTAGAAAATTTCTTTTAGAGAGGCAGTCATCCTCTCCCCTGTCATAAATAATCCTTCTTAGGGGTTTTCTTGAACTCTTTCTAGTTTTTTTTGTTTGCAATCTATAGCCTAGGTTTCACCTCAGATTGGTTTGTTCTATGAAGTTTTCCTTGAATTGTTTTCTTTTTTTTGTTAAAGTAAGTGTCAAAGTATATAAGAGATCCTGGTTCTCAGTACCAGTAGTCTTTGCCTGGGTTGGATTGCTTGGCCTTTCCTTTGTCTTAGATTTTCATAGATACACGCGACCTGTATAAGGCCAACACACGTGTACATGCGCCCTGACTTTACACAGCTCGCGTGCACACGCTTGCTGTTGAACTGTCAATAGTGTGTCAATGGAGAAAATTTGTGTTGAAAGTGAGGTAGTCATCCTTTCCTTTGACAAGAGCTATACCTCTCATGTTTTTGGGTCTCTATCATAGCAGTTAGTAACTTAGGTTTGATCACAACAATAGCTTTCTTTTTCATTAAAAAGATTTCCTCAAAATTTTCATTTTATAGGGTTTTTAGACAAGTGTGAGAGTCTATTTTTAATTTTATTGTGTGTTATTTTGAAAGTGACTCTTTGTGATATGTGCTTAGGCTAGAAGTTTTCTTGGTTTTTACTTATTGATATTTTTCCTTTTTTCTTTGTGGGCATTCAAATAAAAAAAAATCTTTTATTTCTTTGTTTGGTTAAATAGTGTTGTTTTGTATTAGTAACTAGGAAAAAGTCTTTTCTTTCATAAGATATTGATGGTTTACTTAGATCATAACTATCTCATAGTCGAGTGAAATACTTCTTTGAGTTTGTTGTTCAAAGATCTTAGAAAATTGTTAGTTTGAAAATTTGTTTAAGATTTGAGTCAAGAGAAGTTATTTTGTTTCCAGCTTTCTGTTTATTTTTCTTTTGTCTTTCAAAAATCACTAGTTTCACTTTCATAACCTTTGACTTAAGACAAGCCATAAAAATTAATGCTAAATCTAAAATTCATTAGACTTTTTATGTTTGTAGGGTCAACAAACTAGTTTAGGGTTAGGGCCTTGAATTAGGTTGGAGAGGAAACTCTTCAAGGCCATTAAACCAAACATTAGAGTCTGAGTTAGGGAGTGTCAAAGTCCAGTATCGTGAAAGTTATTTGGGACCCCCCTCTAACACAGGGGATAAACACAAGGTCGCATGCGGAAAGGTAGCAGAGATAACCCCTCCAAAGCTAGGCCAATCCTAGTGGAGAACACATATAGAGGGCTTGTCTTGGGATTCTGTCGATTGCATTTGCCACGGAGCTTTGTGGGTCTCTAATCCATTCAAGGTCCTCAGTTGTCTTCTAGAACACTTGCCTTCGATACCCTTGACATGTTTTGGGCTCGATACCCTGCTCATTGTGTTCTACCCGACTTTTGATTGTACCTGCCTGGTGACTGTTCGCGTGTTGGCAACCTAGTTTCCTATCTTTTTAGAGACATACACAGGTGACTACAGGGGTATACCGTAGTACCTAGGATAGACATCGGGCCACGCTTTGCAAGGTATACCTGGAGGGTGCTTCTGTGTTGAATTTTCACTTGCACCGGTAAGTTTCTCTAGTGTTGGTTGTTGTAACTGTTCTTCCAACTAGTTTAGTGTTTTCTTGTTTTAACTTGGAGGGACCTTTTTAGTGTGTGTTGTTTTTTGAATGAATAGAAATCCCTAGTGTGTCTTTAATATTCTCACATAGTGGAGGATCACAAGCTCTACTAGTCACAAAGGCTTCTGGGCCTAACACTAGTTACACTGGAGCCACCTCCGCCACCACTAAGGCGAAAGATAGACCAACAAGAGTCTTTTGAAGTGACCGGGTCACAAGAAATTGTACCCGACCAACATCTGAAGGAAATGACCGTTTTAGACATTGGAGAAAAAACTCTTGGTCCATCCGAAACTCCAACCACTGATCTTTTGACACCCATCATCGTATTGATTCACCCTTACGAGTGCCAGATAGTGTCTCACGCAGCAATGGAAACAAATGTTGTCACTTCTTCTAGGAATTCTTCAATTCCCACTACGGTTGTCACCACAGGGGATTTTCCACCTCCTAACCCACCGTCACCGGTCCAAGCCATTATGGTCTCGACCGCCTCTACCTCAAACAGTGTTCCAATACTGTCTATGGCGGTGACCACTACCCCTTTCACACCGAGTGCTATAGGCCCTTCGTTCTCATACGGGATGCCTAGCTCAGGTACAAGTCATATACTTTCCTACTCCACTTTACAGACTTTAGGTTTGGGGGTAGGGAGCTCTAATGCTCCTCTGTAAGGACACATGGGGGGAACTTCATCTCCTTTTAATGATTTCCCTTATGGGGGAGTTCATATACCTCCTTCGTCCCCTTCACTCGGTGGCACCCACCATCAATCCACGGGGCCATCCATGCACCATAGTTTATTTAGAGCAGGGAGTCAAGGACCACCTTCTCATAATATGTCGGTCGTTTTGACACCATTTTCTTTGTTCGGTGTGTTTTGTAACAACGCTTTCTCGCTAGTTTCTTTCCCAACTGGGGGAAACCCTGGTTACGGATAACCTATTCCTATGCAGGGTACTATTCCTGCACAGGGGGCAAACCCAGAAACTTGTTCCGCATCAGTACCTTGGAATTATTGGCAGGGATCAGTTCCCTCATTAGGAATGTCGATCTCCAGAAATTATTTTCAAAACCAATGGAACCCCGAACAAGGTACTATGCATATGCCCATGGGATTGGAATGGGGAAACCCTTCCCAAAGTCCTTTGAATGTAATGTAGGCCCAACCATCTACATCCTATTTTTGGAATCAACCAATGATGTCTCCTCACACACAGAACCTGTACGCTGGTCATGGCCAAGGTTTTTACCAAAACCTAGGCCAACAACTAAACTTTTCCTGGCAACCTGGTGCCAGTCAAACTCTAGGTCAATTTTTCCATGGTTATCACTAACAACCCAAACTACCTTTCCTGGCAACCTGGTGCCAATCAAACTCTAGGTCAATTTTTCCATGGTTATCACTAACAACCCAAACTACCTTTCCTGGCAACCTTGCATTTACCAGACTTGACAAGGTTGTTGAATGACCCTATCTGTCATGATCCATGTTGGCTCCCTATGTCGATGAAGTTTCCTTCGGACATACCAAAGTTCGAGGCCAAGCCTAATGAAGATCCAGGAGATCATGTGACTACTTTTCACCTTTGGTGCTCATCTAATTCGTTAAAGGATGAATCTGTATAGTTGTGATTGTTTCAACGTACTCTCATTGGGAGTGCCGCGAAATCATACATTGAGCTCAATCACTCAAGATACTCTTCCTTTAGCGAATTGGCAATGGATTTCCTAAACCATTTCTAATTACATGTGAGATAGGACTTTGGCACAGAATTGCTAGCCAATTTCGCACAAACAAAAGCAGACCATATCTCTGATCACATCCAAGAATGGAGACGCCAAAAGAGTTTAATTAAGGTGCCAGTCCCACCAGCATTCCTGCTTGAGTGGTTCCTTAAGTCTTTGGTCCCAGAGTTATCCAAAGATGTCGTGACATCGAGAGTCTTTTTTGAAGAAGATTCCATCATGAGAGCTCAACAGCTTGAGCTAATTTACTCTCAGTCTGGTTTATTATACAAGATATTTCCAAATGCACCATGCTCAATCCTTGATAAAACCAGATAGAGAGATGGACCACATGCCGATGGTATTTTTGGTTCAACGTAAAGCTCGCTGAGAAACTAATGAAGAAATTGCAGCAATTGTCTATACAACACACAACGACCAACCAAACTATTGTTTTGGCTGCTCTCCCTACCCAAACATCAGATGTACACACAATGCAATCAACAAATCCAAAGGCCACCCAACATCCTGAAGGAAATAAAAAAAATGAAAGAAGGGTAAGGGGGATAAGAAACCCACTAATAATGTTGGCGGGGGAAACACTGAGAAACAAAAGGTGAGGTATCTATGCAACCTATGCATGAAAGACCACCTGACCCACCAATGTCCTCGGCTTGCAGAGGCCCAAAATTTTGTGACACAACAACAACTTGTTGTATTAACCAATCCATTTCAACATGGGAAAAACCTAACCCAAGCCTCTACAAGCGCGGAAGGGGGCAGTCAAGGACCCTCTTCATCTTCAAACAATCCCGCATCTGTGAATGTGTATATGATGAAGTATGATGCTTTTATATTGATTAGAGCGCATGACTATAGTAAACCAAGCACTTTTGAGAAGGGTAAAGAAGTCGAACTCCCATTTCTTCCTCTCCAGATCGAGAAGACTTTGGGCGAAACAATGACACACATCCCAAAAGGCACGTTCAGGAAAGCTTCTCACAACCCAAACACAAGGGCCACCCAGAACTATTCTGTGGTGGAGGATTTGTCTCAAACCCCTTGTGCGATGTTCGCTTTGGAGGTCCTTCAAAGCTGCTCTTCCCAGAGAAAAGATTTGTTATTTGCTTTAGGATCTACTGAGACTTGTAATCTAGGTACAATCATGCTGGATATAACCGAATTAAAACCTCATTTGCTTACCACGTAGCATTTTAGATAGTAGTGGCTCGCCCCATGAAAAATTTTACTCAGTGGTTGATGAGGGTGCCTCGACATACGTTATGTCATTGGCATGTAGGAAGGCCATTGGCCAACCTGTTTTGTCTCCGTCACCTACTCTTCTCACTACTTTCGACACTTGTTCATTCTGACCACATGGTATCATTCCTTCTTTCCCCGTACAGTTAGGAGGAAAGACCATGTGTGTCGAGTTAGAATTAGTCGATGCATTCCTCGACTACAATCTTTTTTTAGGGAGGAGTTTGACTTATGCCATGCAAGCAGTGGTGGCTACAGTTTTTTGGGTCTTGTTGTTTCCACACGAGGACTGGATTATGACCATTGATCAATTGTCTTTCTCCATACCTGACCCTTCATTGGGGGTATTCGCGGTCCCAATGATTGATAATCCCCAACCAAGTGTAGTCAACGTAGGGGTTGGTTTGTGCCCATCTTTGATGGGTACCTTCAATTACCCACCCCCTCAAGGCGATGTCAAGTTCATATCCAACCACCATAAGGTTGAGATTTTCCAAGTTTCATCATTTCATATGACTTACTTCAACAATCCATGGATACTTCCTTCCCCATAAGCCAAGATGGAAGGGACAGGGCACCCTGGCATGTCCATGCCCTTGTCCTTAGTCGAAGTAGCGTACTCTTTAGTCCAGCAAGCTTTGGCCAACACAAATCCAACTCCTACATAAGAATTGGATTTGATTCTAAAGCCTATTTGGTATTAAGTCTCTCTCGTTGATACCGATTCATTAGATTTAGTCTTGCCCTCCGACGAAGCAATAATTGAAGCAATGATTAGTCCGTACAAACCCTGGGAAGATCTCCATCACAGATCATACTTCCTCCCAGAGTTAAGCAGAATCGAAGCAGGAGAATTCACGTTGACTATGACTGGAGATAGTTCTTGTCCTATTAATCCCTTAGCTACACATGAGGTTTATGCCGAGGGTAATATGGAAACTATCGCTGAAACCATACCTATTAATATCTCCAGAACCCTTGGCATCATGGAGATTTTTTTTTTTAGAGCTGATTGTTCCCTCGGAGAGATTCAAATCTACACAGATATATTTAAAGAATTCCGCGACGTTTTTTCCTGGTCTTACGAGGAAATGCCAGGAATCGATCCAAAAATAGTCGAACATGAAATCACAACTTATCCGGATGCCAAGCCTTTTCAGAAGAAGCTTCATCCAGTCAATCCCAGGAAAGAAACAACCATTAAGGTTGAAGTTGAGAAACTGCTAAAAGTCGGTTTTATCTATCCTATCCATTTGACCCAATTGGTGTCAAATCCGGTGTCGGTCAATAAGAAATAGGGCACGATTCGTGTATATACAGACTTCCATGATTTGAACAAGGACTATCCAAAAGATAATTTTCCCACACCATTAATCGACCAGATAATTGATGAATGTTTAGGTTGTGAGGTCTTTTCTTTCATGGATGGTTTCTCAAGATATAATCAGATACAATTCAAACTCGAAGACCAACACAAAATGACATTCATTTGTCCATGGGGTACATTTGTGTATCGTAAGATGCCCTTTGGTCTCAAAAGTGTTGGAGCAACCTTTCAGTAGACCATGTCTTTTTCTTTCCAGGATATCAATCATATCATTGAGGCCTATTTAGATGACTTACCATCTCAATCTCGCAAGAGAACAGAACATCCCACACACCTATGACTTATCTTTGAGTGATGTCGCTACTTTCAGATTCGCTTGAATCCAAACAAGTGCAACTTTTGTGTAACATCAAGACATTTGTTAGGTTTCATATTGTCAACAATAGGGATGATGGTCGATCCTCTCAAGTTTGAGGAAATAATTCAGTTGCCTCCCCCACGCACAATTCTTCAACTTCAGAGTCTACAAGGCAAGGCGAATTTTTTAAGGTGTTTCATCACCAACTGTGCCGAGATCACAAAGGGATTTATGCGCTTACTGAAGAAAGATGTTCCTTTTTACTGGGACGATGCCACTCAATGCTCCTACGAAGCATTGAAACATGCTCTCACAACTACCCCTCTGCTTCAGCCACCCAACTATAACAAATATTTCTTATTATACCTTCCTATAGCAGAGTCAACCATCAACATGGTCTTAGTTCATGAAGATGATTTACTCTTAGAATATGTGATCTATTACCTGATCCAAGGCCTAGCTGGACCGGAACTCAATTATTCTCATATCAAAAAATTTGTGTTGGCAGCAGTCCATGCTATTCAAAGTTTTCGTGATTATGTTATGTTTCGCAAGACCACCGTCATTGCCATCGTGAATCCATTTCAATACGTGTTAACATGATGGGTAATAGGAAGAAATATCAATAGATGGATAGTCGTCCTATAGGAATTCGACTTAGATTTCACTTCAGTGAAATCCAAAAGTCACTGGTCTTCGCGGAACTTATTTTGGAACTTCTGGTGGAGTCAGGTGATGTTATGTGCGAAGAGTTGCCTATCAGAGGAGATATGTTTTTGATCGCATCTTTGGATCCCTAGTACGGAGATATACTTATCTATCTCCAGACTTTGAAGTGCCCCACCTCTTCTTCTCGTGATGAGCATCTCCGTATATGCCATCAGGCCAAGAATTATCTCATACTCAACGATATGTTGTATCGAAGAGGTGCAGAATGCATCCTACGCCGATGTCTCACTCACGAAGAATCAATAATCGTGCTTAACGATTTCCATACTGGAGCATGTGGCGGTCATTTGTCTGGGTTGGAAACAACCCAAAAGATTTTATGAGCAAGCTACTTCTGGTAGACACTAATCAAAGATTGTATTGAATCAGTCAATAAGTGCCACTCGTGTCAAATATTCTCTCGAAAGATGAGGGCACATCCTTCTCCCATGTTTCCTATCATCACAGTTGGTCCCTTCACCAATTGGGGGATTGATTACACTACATTCAACCCTCCTTCAGCAAGGGGACACCGTTATATCATTGTAGCCATATACAACTTTACAAAGTGGGTCAAAGCTATGCCAATGTTTAAAAATGATGGAGAGACTGCAGCTCTCTTTTTATTCAACAAGATAATAGCAAGGTTCGACATCCTGAGAGAGATTGTCACTGACCATGGAAGTCACTTTCAGAACCATATGATGACCGAGTTGACATCAAAGCTTGGATTGTGGCAAGAACATTTGTCACCCTACTACCCCCAAGCAAATTGTTAGGTGGAAGCTATAAATAAATATCTTAATACCATCCTACAATGAATGATCAACTCAGCCAAGTCAAATTGGCATTTGATGTTATACTCGGCATTATGGGCTTACCCAACGTCTGTTAAGACTACAACCGGTTTCTCATATTTTCAACTCATTTACAGGATGGAAGTAGTCTTGCCTATAGAATGTCATATCTCGTCCCTAAAATTGGCAGTATAGTTATTGCCAAACACTTCTTCACTTGAAGAACGGTTATTATACCTTGAGCGGCTCAATGAGCAGCATCATGATGCGGCCTTGGCCAGCGAGGCTCACAAACATAAATTCAAGTGTCAGTATGATCAGTCCGTTTGTCCTCGTATTTTTTCTAAAGGCGACCTTGTCTTGGTCTATGACCAAGATAAGCACCCCCTAAGGGCAGGAAAATCCAAACCAATGTGTTTCAGACCTTTCATCATAAAAGAGGTTCTAAAAAAGGGTGCTATGATCTGGTTGACTTTGAGTGAAATGCTTTGGTAGAGACTAGAAATGGGATCTACCTCAAGAAGTATTACTCATAGGTAAGTCACCTTGGGTAACTTTTTGTAACATATGTATAGTCTTTGTACTATTGCTTTCTGGTTTCTTTTAGTATTATGGACGTGTCATTTTTTATGTTATCTTTTGTCACTATGGCAGATGTCAAGTGAATCAGAGGTGTTCATTGGGTACATAGACGATGCTAG
>JZKD02S2040471.1:36700-54852 GCA_000966675.3 Picea glauca
TTGTCTGGAGGCAGAGAATTGGCACATGTATTTGTTGATTTTTGTATGACAGTGTGAGACGATTGTATTGTACTGAGAGATCTTGGATTAGAGTTTTTTATGATATTGTTTCATGATCCATGATATAAATAATATATGATAGTGGGGTTTTTAGCTTTACGCTTTCCCCATAAAACATTTGTGTTATATTTTATTGATTCTTTTTCTTGATATTGCATTGTCGATCGTGGTTTAAATTTCGCAAGAATATTAGTAGAAGCGATTATGTATTTAACAAACAAAAAAAAAAAAATGTTAGATCAAGAGAATCTGGGCAATACTTAATTGGTATTGAAATTTCTACATGGTCTTAGAACCACAAAAGTGAGGTGCATAAATTTCAAAATTTCTGCAGGTCCCTCCTCTAGCAGGGTACGGCGGCGTACTACTAATTGGTCCATGCATAAAAGTTATTGGACATTTCCACTTGCTAATGTGCATTACAGTGTGGAAATACCTGGACATTTATGTGCCCTAGACACTTGTAGGGTCCGTACTTTCCACAGGCCACTGTGCATCATAGTGTGGAAATCACTAGAGATTTTCGCGAGTCGTTGTGCATTACAGTGCAAAAATCTCACAGTCAAATAACTCAGGAGGTGAAGAAACTCTTGTAAGGTCCTCAATATGTTTTAGAAGTTGTCATGGGATTTTAGCGTGAGACTGGAATGAGCAAGAGGTATTGCAGAAGTTGAGTTTGTGATTGGATAGAATTCAAATTTGCAGAAAGAATTTTCTTGGTGCTACAGTTGATTCAAGATCAAAATGGATTTCAATGGATTGAGGTTGGAGTATGCACTTGAGGGCAGATTGAACTACATTTCTTGGAAGGATAGGATGGAGGCAGTAATCAAATACAATGGCTTGAAGGAATTCATTGACAGAGATGTTCCTAAGGCAGTTGCTACAGACACTGCAAATCTTGATGCATGGAAAAAGAAAGTGGCAAAGGCGAGGAGGATTCTGTTGGAGGGAGTATGAGACCACATTGTCTCAAGCCTCCATGGGAAAGCCACACCACATGCAATTTGGAAGGTTTTGATGTATCTATTCCAAAATAATAGCGACCACAGGAAATTGGCGCTCAAAGATAAACTCAGGAAGATCAAGATGGAAAAGGGCGACTCCATTCCAAAATATCTCACGAATTTTGTCCAATGTCGGGATAAGCTGGGAGTGTGGGAATAATAGTCGCTGATGATTATTTGGTGATATTAGCGCTCCTAGGAATTCCCAAGAGTTGGCATAGTTATCAAGACTCTGTCAATGGAAGGGAAAAATTGACAGATTGGGAACGACTATGGTCGGATCTAGTGTAGGAAGAGTTCAGGCAGAACACCAGAGATGGATCTTCATCAAAGAGTGATGATGAATAGGATTTTTCTTTGGCTGCTAAGGCAAGGAGAGGAAAGGGGAAGAAATTCCATTCAAAATCTGAGCCTAAAGTCAAGAAGCTGGATTTGTCCAAAGTGAATTGTTTTCACTATCATGAACATGAGCATCTCACTACTAACTATTCGTAGAAGAGGAAGAACAAGAAGGTTGTTGGAGCTGCAAATAGTGAGGCCCTTGCCTCGCAATTTGAACTTAAATTCTCCTTGATCGCATGCATGGAATCAAGTGCATCGGGATCGGTGTGGTATTTGGATAGTGGTGCTTCCTTCCACATGATAGGAGATAGAGAGTCTTTCAGTGACTTGGAGAAGAAAGATATCAGATTTCATATTGAGATGGGAGACGATGGATGATACAGTGTGACTGGAATTGGTACCATTACCTTTCAGAGGGAGTCAAGTAAACCATTTCAATTGAAAAATGTTATGCATGTTCCAGGTCTGAAGAAAAACCTGGTCTCAGTCGCAATGTTGGAGGACAGAGGCTATGACATTGTTTTTAGTGAAGTAAAAGATTTCCTGCGACATAAAGAAATAGGTCAAGTTAAGAAGATAGGGATTCGAGTTAAAAATCTCTACATGCTAGAGGTAGACGGTTGTGCTACCATGATGGGAAAGGTAAAAAAAATTGTGAGTCGGGACAAGGGTGAATTATGGCACAGGCGATTGGGCCATCTTCATCATGGAGCCTTGAAGATCATGCAACAAATATCTACTAGACTTCCAATGGGAACACTTGCTCAGTTAGATCAGTGCAAGGGCTTCACCATGGGGAAGTATGTAAAGTCCACTTTTCATGAAAAGGAGAACCGTGCTTCGGTGATCCTGGAGAGAATTAACCTAGACGTGTGTGGACCATTCTCGGTTTCTTCAATAGAAAAACATAGGTATTATGTTATTTTTGTTGATGACTTTTCTCGTAAATGTTGGATCTTCTTCATGCAGAAGAAGGATCAAACATTCTCAAAGTTTTGTGAGTTTAAAGCATTGGTGGAGAAAGAGTCGGGGAAGCAAGTGAAGGCTCTAAGGAGCGATAAGACTTCTCTAATGAATTCAAAGACTTCTGTAGCAAAGAAGGAATTCAAAGATAACTCATAGCACCTCATAACCCACAAAAAAATGGGGTCATGGAGAGGAAGAAAAGAACGATCGTGGGTGCATCATAAGAAATGTTGCATGATCAGGGCCTACCAATGCATTTGTGGGTAGAAGCATGCAATACTGCGATTTATGTGCAAAACTGATGTCCTCATAGAGTACTTGGCATGAGTACACCTGAAGAAGATTTCACTGGTAAGAAACCTGATGTTTCTCATTTTTGGATTTTTGGCTCATCTGTTTATGTGCATGTGACCAAGGATGCCAGGAAGAAGATGGAACAGACTGCTGAAGTTGGGATATTTGTGGGGCACACAGAAACACCCCATAATTATCGTGTGTATTTTTCTAACAACAAGATGACTTTTATGCGATGGGATATAAAATTTGATGAAGGGAAATCCATGCGGTCGTCGCTTGAGAGGGAGCTAGAATTGCATGTAGAAGAGGAACTATTGGTTCCCAAAGATGAGTCTCAAGATGTGGATCAGCCACATGAGGATGTTCATGAAGTGGAGGAAGCTACTCAAGCAGAGCCATCCATCATAAATGGTAGAAAGCGAACCACATAAGCTGATAGATTGAGACTAGATGCTGCACAGAATGTAGGAGTCCCTACTTCACAGCACAGACAAAGACAATATCCTAATCGATTTACTAGATACATGGCTCTCATGAAAAAATGTATTGTGACTGAACCATATTCCTTTCAGGAAGTAGTGCAGGATACCACTTGTGTTGATTCTATGGTGGAGGAGTATGACTCCATTGTCAAAAACAGTGCATGGGAAATTGTCCTAAGATTGATTGACAAATCAATGGTAGGTTCAAGATGGATCTACAAGGTAAGGAAAGCTACTAATGGGAGTGTTGAGAAATACAAGGCCAGGTTTGTGGCCCGGGGCTTCCCACAGATCGAGGGGATAGATTATGATGAGACCTTTGAACCTGTCGCAAGGTACTCTTTCATAAGATTTATCTTTGCACTCTCAGTGTAGATGGGCTGGCACATTCATCAGATGGATGTAAAAACTGCGTTCATCAATGGGATCATTGAGGAAGAAGTTTACATTGAGACGCCAGAAGGTTTTGAGACCTTTGAAAAGGATTTGCATGTGTGAAAACTCAAGAGAGCACTATATGGGATGAAGCAAGCACCCTGTGCTTGGTACAATCAGATAGACAGCTATTTCACTGAACTGGGCTTCACCAAAAGTGAGGTGGAGGGTAAGATTTTAATCATTGTTCTTTATGTTGATGATTTAATACTGACTGGTGATGAGCAACTGATACACTCATGCAAGGAGGACCTTGCAAAGGAGTTCGAGATGAAGGATTTGGGCCTTCTTCAAAATTTCCTTGGATTGGAAATATGACAGCGAGATAGTGAACTTTTTGTGTCTCAAGGAAAGTATGCAAGGGAGATACTGGGTAAGTTTCAAATGGAGGGATACAAACCCATGGATGCTCCTCTTCCAGGAAACTGGAGGAAAGAGTATGCTACTTCTAGAGAGGTAGTGGATACTATTGTCTATCAACAGTTAGTGGGTTCGCTAATGTATCTAGTGAACACAAGACCAAACATTTGCTATGTGGTTAACCAGCTGAGTCAAGCAATGGTTAAGCATACTGAGCTCTTTTGGAAGGCGGGTAAGCATGTCCTGAGATACATGAGGGGCACATGGCTTATGGTATATACAGGCAGATGAGGTGAAGTTGCATGGTTTCACGAATGCAGATTGGGTGGCCAGCCCATCAGATAGAAAGAGTACATTAGGGGGGATATTTAGTATCAGATATACAGTTTTTTCTTGGTACAACAGGAAACAAAAATCCATGGTAATCAGTTTAGTGGAAGCGGAATAGATGGCAGCGAGTCAAGCTTCATGTGAGGCTATCTGGATGAGAAATATATTGGTTGATTTGTTTGGTTCTCATTTATATATGAAAATGATTTATTGTGATAATCAAAGTTGCATTAAACTCTCGATTAATCTTGTGTTTCATGATAGATCTAAGCATATAGATATCCTATATCATCATCTCATATATTGTGTGTAGCGAAAGATCATGTTGCTTCAGTACATTCCTATGGAAGATCAGGATGCAGACATTTTGACAAAGGCTCTCACCAAAGGCATAGAGACAGGATTGGGGTGAAGGATAATCCCTTTCTTGTTGAGAGGGAGTGTTGAGAAGTCAACAAGAAATGTGTGTCTAATTTATTTTTCCCTTAAATAATTTTTTCAATAAATATTAAACTATTATCTCATTTATAACTAATTGATTTGGATTTGTAACAAAATTATTAGTGTAGTTATGTGAGTTGTAAAGTAGTTTAACTCAATTAAGTGAGTTAAGCTCAGTTGTACTAGTTGTAACTAAACTTGCACTAGTGAGATTTCAGTGAATTAATTATTAATTAATTCACAATCAGTGATCTCACATGCAACTGAATATTTACCATTGCTAACTACATGCATGTCAGATCCAGTGGAGACCCAGTTGAGATAACAAGTGAAAGGGACAAGTTGGCTATCAGTTTTGATTTGATTGAAGTGCACTCATGAAATCACACACACAGTGGATATGCCCATGAGCATGTGCAGTTTAGTGTACATGATTCATTCATCCATTACAGGGATTGTGCAGAGGAGGCAGGTTGTCTAGAGGCAGAGAATTGGCGCATGTATTTGTTGATTTTTGTATGACAATGTGAGATGATTGTATTGTACTGAGATCTCTTAGATTAGAGTTTTGTATGAGATTGTTTCATGATCCATGATATAAATAATATATGATAGTGGGGTTTTTAGCTTTACGCTTTCCCAATAAAACATTTGTGTTATGTTTGATTGATTCTTTTTCTTGATATTGCATTGTCGATCGTGGTTTAAATTCCACAAAAATATTAGTAGAAGCGATTCTGTATTTAACAAACGACAAAAAAATTGTTAGATTAGGAGAATCCGGGCAATACTTAATTGGTATTGAAATTTCTACATGAATAAGGGAGGATCAATATGATTTCTTCCATTCTGGAAATTGGGGAAAATGTCTCTTCAAAGTCGATACCTTTAGTTTGATTATATCCTTTACATACCAATCTAGCTTTGTTCCTGGTAACCTTTCCATCTTCATTCAATTTGTTTATGAAGATCCACTTTGTGTCGATCACATTCTTGTACCTTGTCTTTGGAACTAGTTCCCAAGTGTCATTATTCTCTATCTAATCCAACTCTTCATCCATGGTTTTTATCCAGAATTCATCCTTCCTGGCTTCTTCAAAACTTCTTGGTTCAATCGTAGATAAGAGTGCTAGGTGCAGTTGTTCTAGTGAATGAACTCTTCTTCGAGTATCAACTCCTACATCTTTTTTTCCCGATAATCTGATTTGATGGATGATTCTTCTATATTCATATGTTAGGTACTTAAATATCTTGTAGTTCTTTCTTTTCTTCTTCTAATTGCTCTTCTTCATCTTCCTCTTCTGCTACTTATTCTTCCTTTTATTCTTCTTCATGAACCTATTCCATTGAATCCTTTTCTTCTGCCTTTATTCTTCATCCACTTGTCTCATCAAATGTCACATTGATGCTTTCCACAATTTTTTAAGCCTTATATTGAAGCATTTTTATTCTTTCCTTTTTCTTGAGTAGCCAACAAGTACGCCTTTGTCCACACGAGGAATGAAATTTTATATTCTGCCATATTCTCTTTTGATGTAGCATTTTCTTCCAAAAACCCTGAAGTGATTCACATTCACTAGTCTTCCTTTCCATAGCTCGTAGAGAGTTTTATCATTGTTTTTTTTGAGAATTCATATTTTTTGAATGTTAATTGTTGTATGCATTGCATGTTCCCGAAAGACATCTATCAACTTGGAATCCATTAACATAGTTCGATCCAGTTCCTGTACTATCATGTTCTTCCTCTCAATGACTCCATTCTATTGTGGTATCCTAGAAATGGAGAATTTCCTTTTTATCCCATGCTTACTGCAGAAATCCATAAATTCCTTTGAATTAAACTTTCCTCCATTATCCGATCTCAAACATTTGATTTTCGAATCTATTTCATTTTCAACCATCTCCTTGCATATCTTTAAGTTCTTGAATGTTTTTTATTTCTTCCTGAGAAAACAAACTACAATCATTATTTTATAATCATAAACCAATAGCATAAAACATTTCTCACCTTTCAACCCCTTTGTTCTAGTTGGTCCAACTAGATCAATATGCACAATTTCTAGCGACTCTTTTGTGGAGTATTCCTTTGACTTGAAATTAGTCTTGGCTTGCTTTCCTTGTTGACAATGATTTCACAAAGTATTGGTTGTCTTCATGATCTGGGGAATTTCTATGACTGCTTCCTTTTTGCTGACTTTGAAAATATTATCAAAGTTTATGTGACCCATTCTTTTGTGCCATAGTCAAACTTCATCTTCATTTCCTAAAAAACACTTTTCATTTTCAATTTCAGTTAATACATATATGTTTCTTGAAGTTCTCACAACTGTCACAACCACTCTTCCTAAACCTTATTTTCTTATCTTTCACTTCTGTGAATCAAACACAAGTTTGTGAACTTGATCAAACATTTCACTTACACTCATAAAATGTTGTTTCATATCTTCCACTAGTAGAACATTCTCTGCCTTGGTATCCTTATTTCCAATTTTGATTGTGCCTCTTCCAATGATTATGGTTGAGTCTTCATTTCCAAAGGAGAGTGGTCCATATATTTCCTTTATCAAGGTTAGAAACATGTCTTTATCACCCATCATGTTCTTTGAGTAGCCACTGTCAACATACCAACCATGTTTCTTATGTTTAGATTGTATAGAAAGTGTGCATTCTTCAATGTTCAACTGATTTTGCTTCCTTATCCATATTCTTTGAGGTTCTTGTCTGTGATTGTTTTTATTCTATTGTCATTCTCTTGTAGGAACTACCATTATACAATCTTTGTCCATGTGCCAAAATTTTCTACACTTGTAGCATTCCATCTCAGTACTCAAGGATTCAACCCTGTTGTATCTTATGTTCTGTGTTTCACTAGGTCTTCTTGAATAATTATTTCATGCATAACTTTCACAATTGTCTCTATTCATGTTATTTTCTCTACAATTCACATCCTTATATCCAAAATTGTTACATGAATAACATAAACCAAGAAATATAGTTTGATACTTGGGAGTTGTAGATATTCTAAAATGAGTTACACTTTTGAACCCTTCTTCTCCTTGAGACCTTCTTGTTTCGTACTTTCGTTGATTTTGAAATATGAATCTTCTGGGTGGAGGAGTGTCTCTATGATCTTCCTTGTGAAAATATTTGTCTCATCTAACTATATTTGTGTAGTTATTGGTTGTGTTTCTTGAACTGTTGTTTAGATCTTGATCTATTTTATTTCTAGTTGTATCCTAGTCCAAACTTGTCATGATTTGGCCTTTGAATGCTAATAATCTCGTTCAAAACTTTGGAGTTGTTCTGCATGGTTTTCTTTTGAAGATCTTTTCTCAACGTGAAAATATTTGCCTCCAAATTTCCAATGATTTTGTCTCTTTCTTATACTTGTTCTCTAAGTGTTTCTCAAATTCTATTGTCTTCCTCTAATTGGATTTTTAATTTATTAATCATCTTCTCTATATATTCAGAGTCTAAATTTTGAACTCCTCTTTCCTTTAGATCTTCTTGAAGTGACTTGTTTTTATTCTTCTCTCATTTTATAACTTCTGTGGCACTTAACAATTCTTCTATGTAGTCAACTTCCGCCTCTTCATATTATTCTTCAGAACCTTCTTCATTGGTATATTCTACTACCATGAATATAACCCTTTCTGTATCACTTTCATTGACTTCATCTTTGTCTGATGATGTGATGTCTTCTTTGGTGCAAAATGTTTTCTTGAAAAAAGTATTTTTGGTTCTTTTTCTTTTGTATGTTTGTTTGTTATTTGAATCATCTTCTTCATTCATTTTATTTTTCTGATGGGGAAATTTGTTAGCAAAATGACCAATTCCATCAAAATTAAAACAAATCAATGGAAGCTTACCTCTATGTTTGTTAGTTCCCTTTTTCAGTATTTTGACGAAGTTGGCTACTTCTTCATCGTCTTTTGAGATGTCACTATTGCTGCTATCTAAATTTTCCTTTTTCTTTCCCTTTTTCTTTGACTTATTAGATGCTTTGAATGCTAATTATTTCTTAATCATATTATTTTGACATGTTCTCATCTCATAAGTTGTGAGTGTCCTATGCAACTCACCCATGGTCAATGTAGATAGATCCTCTCTCTCTTCTAGTGTTGAGATCTTTGAATCAAATATCATTGGTATATATCTCAATACCTTTTTGACAATGAATTGTTCATTTACCTCGTCTCCCAAGCTTTTGATACCTTTTACTACCTCATCAACTTGTAGAAAGTAGGCATCTAAGTTCTCATCTTCATTCATCTTAAGTTCAAATTTTTCTCTGAAAATTTGAAGTTTATCTTCTTTAACTTTCTCATCTCCCTCGTATGCATTCTTCAACTTGAACCAGATGTCCTTTGCAAAATCACAATGCATAACTTTGGTGTAGATTGATTTAGAAAAACAATTGAGGAGTGCACTTGTAGTTCTTGAATTATTTTCTTCAATTTTCTTTCCATCTTTATCTATTGGAGGAACAATTGGTTCTTTGTCCACTAATTGCAAAACATCAAATCCTAGTATGTGTATGTGTGTCTTCATTCTTTTCTGTTAAGAACCAAATATCAAAATAGCATAAAAACCTCAGAATAAGTACTCAACACCTTGAAAAAGAGAGAATTTAAAATAATAAGCCTCTTCAAGGGGGCAACCTCCTTATAGACCACATAAATTTACAAATACAAGATGATTCAAAATGAAAAGGTCTCCTTGGTATATATAGGATACTAGTAGGTACAATTACAACTAATGGACCCAAGCTGACATAAATAAAATAACAATATTAATGTAATATTCCCCAATTAAGGGGTAATGTTCCATTATTTAGGGCTTAACATGCCCCTCCCCTTCAGACAAGTGTTGTCCACAACGCTTGAGTAATTCTGGATTCTTCTATATAAAAGACTCATCTTCCCAAGTGGAATCTTCAATAGATGGTTTCTTCCACTTAATGAGATGCTCTGAAATGGATCTATTCCTCAGCTAGTGAATTCTTGTATCAGTGACAGCTTCAGGATCCAATAGATTTTTCCTTCCTCATCAAGTTTTGGTAATATAGTTTGAAATGGGATCTTGTCACCTATAACCTTCTTTAAGCATGAAACATGGAAAACTGGGTGTACTCATGAAGATGCAGACAACTCCTATTTGTATGCCATAGTACCAATCTTTTGAAACACCTTATAAGGGCCATAATACTTTGGTGATAATTTATTATCCTTCTTATATTGTTTGAGGGACATCTGTTTGTATGGTTGTATTCTTAAAAATACCCAATCCCCTACTTCAAAACTTCTTTCACTATGATGTTGATCTTTTTGTTGTTTCATGTGATTCTGTGCCATGGTCAGGTTGTCCTTTAAGAGTTGGAGAACTTGTTGTTGATGCTCAATGTGATATTCCATTGCTTGAACATTATATTTTTATTTTAGAGAAGAAGTGATGGACGATGGGTGATATCCATAGAACACCATAAATGGTGTCATTTTTGTTGCAGTATGAATCCAAAAGAAATATCTCATCACAACAATGGTCTCAAAATTCTTAGAACAGAAATGAAAGGAAGTTTTATACCACCATTCTTCCAAGGGTAACCACTTGAACCATTGTGTTTGTTTATCAAAGACAAATAAATGAAGGTAGCCTTCCAGACATGTGTTCACTATCTCGGTTTGTCCATCATATTGAGGATGATAAGATGAGCTATGAGCCAATTGAATACCCAAACAATAAAGTAATTTTGTCCAAAACTGTTTGGTGAAGTTGGGATCTCTGTCACTTACAACAATATTTGGGCTTCCATGCAGCTTTTGAATTATCTCCATGAATGAGATGGAAATTCTATTGGCTTTGAAAGGGTGAGAGAGTGCACAAAAGTGTGTGTACTTGGTCAGTCTATCAACAATCACCATGATGACACTCTTTCCTTCATAATTGGGTAACCCTGTGATGAAATCCATGGAAACCTCCTCCCAACGCTAACTTGGGATGGCTAATGGTTCTAAAAGAACCGGGGTCTTAATTTTTTCCACCTTATTTTGTTGGAAAACCAAACATTCTGCCACAAAACTTTGAACATTAGTTTTAAGGCCATCCCCAAAAAAATCCTTCTTGACCCTATGGTAGGTTTTCAAAAATCTTGAGTGCCCTCCTACCGGAGAGGTGTGCAATTCTAAGAGTAAATTTTGTTTGAGTTGGGATTTATTACATAAATATAAGTGATATGTGTACCACATTGAATCATTTTTCCATGTAAATGTATCTGATGCACTAGAATCGTGCTACAAGTTTTGAATGAGAGTCCACACTTTTTCGTCATTCTTCCATTCATCCCTTGATTCTATTATCCAATTAGTTTGGATGATCAAGACATCACAGAGAAAGGCCTCAACACCTTCATCCTTTCTTGAGAGTGCATCTACCACAACATTTTGCTTTGCTTTTTTGTAGATGATTTCAAAATCATAACCCAACATATTGGTCACCCATTTTTGTTGTTCTTCTGAAGATAGTATTTGTTCCAAGAATTATTTTAAACTATCATGATTTGTTTTGACCTTTAAGTGCCTACCTATTATGTAAGGGTGCCATTGCTTCAATGCATGTAATATTTCCATCATTTCCATATCATTAATGGGTTTTTGTAAGTCATTTCCCTTGAGTGGATGACTTTCAAAAGTAAGGGGCCTTCCTTCTTGCATTAGAAAAACACCAATGCCATTTCCTGAGGCATCACATTCCACAATAAATATTTTTGTGAAGTTTGGTGTGGTAAAGATAGGATCTTTGCACATCACCTCTTTAAGTTGTTCAAAAGCTTGAGTTTCCTCTGTAGTCCATGAAAATGCATCCTTCTTAGTTAATGTTGTTAAAGGTGTTTCTATTCTTCCATAGCTATGAACAAAATTGTGGAAGTAACCTATCAAACCCAAAAATCCTCTAATATTCTTCAATGTTTTGGGAATCATCCATTCCATCATGGCCTTAATATTGTTAGGGTCTACCTTGAAACCTTCATGAGATACAATACGACCCAAATACTCTACCTCATTTACCCCAAAGAAAAATTTATATGGTTTGGAATATAGTTTTTGATCCTTTAGTAGTTGTAGCACCTTGTCAACATGTTGAACATGATCCTCCCAAGACTTTATATAGATTAGTATATCATCAAAAAATACTAACACAAATTTTCGAAGGAAGGGCTTGAAAATAGAATTCATCAACCCTTGGAATGTGGAAGGTTCAATTGTAAGGCCAAAAGGCATGATAAAAAATTCATAATGGCCTTCATGAGTTCGGAATGTTGTTTTTGGGATATTTGCTTCCTTCATTCTAATCTGATGATACCCTGAATAGAGATCCAGCTTTGTGAAGTAGATTGCTCCATGTAGTTCATCTTACAATTAATCAATGAAAGGAATGGGAAACTTATCTTTAATAGTGATCTTGTTGATCTCTCTATAATCTGGACACATACTCCATGATCCCTCTTTCTTGAGTACCATTACCACCGGTGCAGAGTAAGAACTTTGGCTAGGTCTAATAATTCCATCCTCTAACATTTCTTCAACCATACACTCAATTTCACTCTTCTGGGAATAAAGGTATATGTAAGGCCTAATGTTAGGAGGAATACTGCTAGGAGATAAGTGAATAACATGATCATGATTGTGAGTGGGTGGAAGACCTCTGGAAATATCCTCAAATACTTTGGAATTCTTATCAATGATCCCTTGGAGATCTACAGGAATAGATGGATTAGATGTTTGAACATATAGTGAGCATAGTTGTACAATTACACCCTGGTGCCTCTTTTTCAATAATGTTTTCATGCCATTAGAGCTTATCACCTTACTGGGTTTCCCTGTGATGCCCATTAAATCAGTTTCATTTCCTTCCAATGAAACTTTCATGAAAATTTCTTGAAAATTAAAATCCATTGTTCCCAACGATTGTAACCATTCGACTCCTAGTATGAAATCAACACCACCCGTGGGTATAGAAATCATTGGACTATTCATTACATATTCCCCCATAGTAATATTGATCTTATGCCATTTTCCTAATAAATTGATAGTTCCTCCATCTTCAATCATTATTTGAAACTCTGGTATTGGATATATGAAGCAATTGAGAGCTTTGGATAATTTATAGTGAATGAAATTATGAGTACTACTAGAATCAATTAGGACTATTACCTTTTTATTTTTGATGTATCCTTCGATATTGAGGGTTTGAGGAGTGCTAATTTCATCCAATGCATTACACGATATGGTGGGAGTCAACTCTTCATAAGAAATATCTTCTACATTTTCATCTTGAGATGGTTCTCGTTCTTGTTCTTCTTCCTCTTCACAATCTATGTAGAATAATTTCTTCTCACCACACTTATGTCCCTTATTGTACTTTCTGTCACAATTAAAGAATACAACTTTTTCTTTTCTTTCCTCCAATTGTTGAGGTGTCAACCTTGTAGGTTGAGGAATTTTAGAAGAAGGAACATTATTCTCTTGATAGATGTTAGGAGTGGTCCTTCTAGTATCTTGTTGGATTCAGGTTGAGTTAGGAAGAAAGACTTTTTTTGGAGGAGAAGCATGCAAGGAGGAAAGGACAGTTGGAAGGAAAAGAAGCACGTGTAAGAGAAGTATGTGAGGTGTGCATGCAAGGAATACCTAAAGATGCTAGGGTTAGGGTTTTTGTAATGTATTGTAATGGCCAGTGAGACAAGGATATAAATAAGTAGTACTTAGGCTACAGAAAGAGAGAGACAAAAGGGGGGGATATACAGATATACCTAGAGGAAGAGAGAATTGTAAGAAACTGTACAATTCATTAAGTTAGTGGGCTAGGGACGTAGTGAGAAACTTGATCCTGAGGGTTAGATCACAGGCTGAGGATCTTGGTGTGATCTAGTCAGCCTCACAGGGATCGAGGAGCCTATGGAAAAGGATGAGACCTAAGATTTTAAACACGCACGTCATGATATAGTTCTGAACCATAATAAAATCTTGAGAGCCAGATCTTTGTGGACGTATCCCAGGAGGGGGTGAACCATAACAACACCTATTTTATGTGAATTAATGCATGCGTTTGTATGTTTGATTGATTGTTGAATATTATATGAATGAAGTAACTAGGTAGATATGGTATTCCACATGCATGAATACAAAGACTATTGTAATTAGATCTTGGATTGAATGAATCAAAATTATAGAGAACAACCACATATATTCACTCATTCCCAAGTGGAAAACACCTGAGTATTGCAACCACCCATAGAGATATCTCGGGTGAGAGTGCACAGTACACTCTATGTGTTGTGTTGTCTTCTGGTCTACCAGAGGGGCCGATAATTTTAAAGGGATTTTGTTGGGAGATTATTAAATCTGAACAAAGGTCAATCTATGATGGTAAGGTAGAATCAAAATAAACCGTAAAGAATCCTCAAGACCAATAGAAGAATAGAAATCCAACAAATGGTTATGTTGCCAGTGTTTTGGAAGAAAATGGGATTGAGTATGTGAGATTGGTGGAATATGTGTCAAAAGAATGTCGAATCGGACAACAATTCATTGAGAGAATGAGAATATAAAAGAGAATGTTGAAACCATGGAATACAATGAAGGTTGATATAAAGAGATGGTTGAATACAAAGGAGATAGGTTTTGTGCATAAAGATAACATAAATCTGAAGTTGACACCGCACAAATACCTGGACAAGTACGTATTCAGTGACTTGCATGAAGTATTTTTATGTGATTTCCAGCATGTATTGTAGGACTGGATAAAAGGATTGAAATAAAACCATCCTACAAATCGGATCAAAAAACTAGAGTGGAATCCTCAAGATATCGCCTAGTTACAACAAGTTGATAATAATTTTATGCATGCAGTAGAGTTTTGGTTAGACAACATTGTTGCAGGATTTATCACAGAATTTGCAGCAGATACAACGAAATCTTACAATGTTGTTGAACAAGAGTTCTTAAAGGGACCTCGAGGTAGGTACATCGTATCATTATATACTTCCATTAAGATATTACTATATAACAAAGGTGTAATGACAATGGAGTCATACAACTAAACTTCCTTGTGTGCATGGGGGAAGGGGGGAAGCACTGACAAGAGAAGGAGAAATGGAAGGAGAAGGGGATAAAGTAAAGAAGGAGGATGCCTCGGACCCAATTATGATGTATGAAGACCAGATCAAGTGGTTCATGGAAAAAATTGGAAAGACACGCAGTGGAGTACCCTACCAATATAAGTTGAAGACCAAGAAGAGAGTCGTAGCTACGAGGGAAGGCTTGGCAAGTGATGAAGAGGAGGTAGAGGATCTTCGGGATGTGGAGCATATTAAGGAAATCTTGCCCATGAAATATGAGAGGAAGATGAGAGGTCCAAGAGAGGAAATAGAAGGAAACACTCCTATCCATATCAGTGTCAATGTGGAACCCATAAACCCATGTGCGATTAATACACCAAGAAAAACACCACCATTTAGACAACCAAACTTCAAGAGAAGGAAGACAATAGGAAGTACATATAAACAAAGAAAAACAACTGGGGGAGCCAGTGAAGGAGGCATTAGTCAAGTATATACACTACGTGGAGGTAGTAGTTCAACATTTAGGATGGCAGGACATGATCCCACCATCAGGTTACCAAAATTCAAAGCAGAGGCATCAGAGGACTCAGAGAAGAACATGTTTATCTGTGAAAATATTTGGGAAGTGAAACAAATCATAGATGAGAACACTAAAATTTCACATATATATGTCATGCTAAGAGATCGCGCACTAGATTGGTACATGAGTTTAGATGCAAACAGTCTGCCAAGTACAACCAGAACGATTGGAGATATCAAGAAACTATTGATAAATGAGTTCCAAAAGCCTATTTTAGAGGATCAATACATGAATGAGATGATAGAGATTAGACAAAAACCAGGAGAATCTATATGGGAGATTGACCATAGATTCAAATTATTGAAAGTAAATGTTGGCCCTTAGGTATGGAAGCAAGCGAAGATTAGGGAAGAAAAGGAAAAATGTGAACTTCACGCAAGATGCAGTGACTGTTATTGGGTCGAAGTGAGCAAAAGAGAATAAAAGATGGAGCAAAGTCTGAGAAATCAAGTGGTTGGATGAGGAGATCAAGAATGACAGATAAGAAAGGAAGAAGGATTGTGGAAAAGTCAGCAAATGGAAAAATCCATCGTTGGATGCTTTGGAGCACCACGTGAGAAGAAAGGAAAGAGAGGCTGGCAAAGCCTTGAAAATATGGGTCAAGTTGACCTAGGGTTTTGATATCTAGGGTTTTGGACACCTAGGTTTCAGCCTAGGGATGTCAGCGAGTGATTGTAATGTATAAATAAAGGTCATGAGGGCCTAGTTTGGGTTGGTACTTTGGTTTGGTACGATATTGTTGTCAATCTAGTAGTATTGTTGTGAAATATTACTGTTGTGTGAGAGAGAAGTGCTAAGTGTGAGAGCCTTCTGGTATTGTAAGATCTTCAGCTAGGTGCGAAGATCAACCCTACAACTGGGTGTGCAGGGAGGGGAGAGAAAGAGAGGAGAAGAGAAGAGATCTTGTAGCTAAGAGTGAAGACAAGAACTGTATGCTTCATCTTAATATATTATAAAGCACAGTTTTGTGGACGTATCCCTAGACAGAGGGTGAACCACATATATTTGGTTTTGTGTGTGATTGATATTCTGTCTCTGTCATTGATATATTGTGATTTTATTGCTGTGTTAGATATGATAAGTAGATGCGCAGAGTAGATCTAATATGATAAGTGATATATGAATGTTGTGTTTTTCTTGTGTTAGACACACTTGATATTCCCCTTGGTTGTAGACATCCCTGTCCTGCAACCCCCTCATAACTGCTTCAGGTGAGACTACATATGCTTCGTAGGTGTTTCCAAAAGGTTATACATTACAATCACTCACTGACATCCCTAGGCTGAAACCTAGGTGTCCAAAACCCTAGATATCAAAACCCTAGGTCAACTTGACCCATATTTTCAAGGCTTCGCCAGCCTATCTTTCCTTTCTTCTCACGCGGTGCTCCAAATCATCCAATGGTGTATTTTTCCACTTGTTGACTTGTCCATGATCCTTATTCCTTTATTATCTATCATTCTTGATCTCCTCATCCAACCATTTTCTTTCCCAGACTTCGCTCCATATTTTCTAATCTTTTTCTCACTTCCACCCAATAACAGTCACTACGTCTTGCGCGAAGTTCACATTTTTCCATTTCTTCCTTAATATTCTCTTTCTTCCATACCCAAGGGAGAAAAATCTCCCAACACTCACCTATGACTCATCCCAAGGAAATTTAGATCTGAGCTTCCTATTTTACTTCGATTCCTAACCACGCAGTGTAGCCTCTTCTTTCTACTCCATGCTTTTTTTTTTTCTTTTTTTTTCCCTTATGCAGACTGTCTTTTCTATGTCTAATACCTAGTTTAAACTACACCTGGTACCTAGACCTGTTTCTTCATGCTTTCACTGAGAGATGCAAGGCATCTAGTTTTCATAGTACAACTTCAGTCGACTCCCATTCACTAATCCTTCCTTCCACTCCCCATTCAGAGTCTTCAATTGTGTAGCTCATCCCTCTGTAACATAAGAAATATCATATGGCCCTAGCCAATTCATTCTAAACTTCCCAGGATGTATTATAAACTTGTTGTCATATACTAGTACTAGATCACCTTGTTTAAATGCCTTCTTCTTGATGTGCCTATCGTGGTAGGCCTTCTCTCTTTCCTTTTGTACTTGTTGATGGAATCCTGCAAAAAATCTGTCTTCCTCTAATTCAACCAACTATGCAAACCTATCTTGAACAACACCAAAGTCATCCATATCTATAAAGGAAACAATTCTCAGGCTTGGTACAAAATATTCCATTCGAAAAACAGCTTCAAGACCATATACCAACTTGAAGGGGGTCTGCATTGTTAGTTTCTTGCAAGTGGATAGGCCCATAATACTACTGGTACTCTTAAATCCCAATCATCCCTATTTACACTTCAAATATTCGTCAGTGTTGTCTCTAAGATATTATTGAATGCTTCAACTATCCCATTTTCTTGTGGATGGTACAGTGTGCTCTTTTGATGGTGGACTGCAAATTCTTTAGTCAGGGCTTCAACTGTCTTATTGATGAAATGTGTTCCTTGATAACTCATAAGGATCTTTGGGAATCCAAAACTGGTTATGATGTCATCAAATATGAAGCATGCAGTTATAGTTACACTACATTCCTTGATTTCTCTTTCTTTGGCTTATCTAGTCAAGTATTTAGTTGTTGTAATTATGTACCTTTCTCTTGTACGCTTTCCTGGTGGATTTATAGGTCCAACGAAGTCAATGGCCCATTTCTTGAAGGCTTGTAAGGTCAAATGTGG
>JZKD02S2040493.1:44541-54848 GCA_000966675.3 Picea glauca
TTTTTGACATATCCTTTTCTTGATTTGGTTTCTTCCTTGAGCCAAACTTCTTCTTATTCCTGAATTTCTTGAACTTTGTTATGTAGGCTTGATCATCATCCTTCTTTTGGGATTTGTCTTTTGTGCTAATCCTTAATTCTTCTTGTGCACAACAAGTCCAAATTTCTTCAAATGTGGGATATTTCGTTCTTGTGTTCATGCTTGCAAAAAAATCATCCCATGTCTTCACAAGGCCATTGAGTACGATATTTACTAGTTCCTTTTCTGAAATAATTTCCTTGATAGCTTGTAGTTGATATCTTAACTGAGATATTCTTACAAAGTATGATGTTATGTTGTCATCATCATTCATTTTCATCTCATGGAGCTCATTCTTCAGACTCGTCACTTGTCCAATATTTATGACTAAGAAGAGGTTAGTTAGGGCATCGTACATATTCTTAGATGAGTCAAGATGAGAAATGTAGGGTATCAAATGGTCCTTTACATATTCCACTATGATACTCATAGCATTGATATCATTTTCCTTGAACTTCTCCATAACTGCAACATTTTGAGGTTCCTTCTCTTTTCTTGCTTCAAACTGTGGTTCCTTGATCTTCCCTTTCACGATATCTAACACTTTATTCTTAGCAAGGATGAGTTCAATCCTTGTATTCCAAGCTCTGAAGTTAGAATACCCTTTTAACTTGTTTTCTAAATTCATAGAGTAATTCATGACTACTTTGACTTGGTCAACCTTTGAATTTGATGTGGTCAACTTTTGACTTTGACCAAAAACTCAAAATTGACGCCTTGGCTTGCTCAGAGTACCAGGAAGTGTGCTAGGCTAGGGTGCACTAGGTTATCCAAGAATTTGGTCAAGCGCTTCACTTAAGGTGCTTCAACACGAGGGTTAGGGTTTCACTGTTGCAGCAAAAACTTTAACTGCAACTGAGAAAATCCTCCCAATCTACCTTTCAGTGGTTAGATTGTTCGAAGATAGTGTGGGTCTATAACCTATTAGAAAAAATAGGTGTGATCATTTCACCATAGACTATAGAAATATTGTCTCCCAACCATAGGCACAAAGGCCACCCCCGAGCACCTTAACCTTAACAGATAGAATAATTATGGAAGCAAACCCTAGAACCAATAGCCAACCAAGGTAGTGTACCTCTCTCCAAAGCTAGCATACCAAGCAGAAGGTCCAAACCATAACCAAGAAAAAATTCCAACCATAACCAAAGACCAAGTCACAACTGTTGCAACTGCAGCTCTCCTCCAGTCATGTGCACCACTTGTCCTTATGAAGTTGTGAGAGTAAGTGTGTCAAATGAGCTCTAGCACCCTCTTATTTATAGTCCTCTAAGTGACCTAGTTGGGCAAACTTCTACTTCTGGAGGATAATAATTTAACATAAATTATTATCTTGAGCTGAATTTTCTTATAAGGTTATTTTCTAACCTTCTAGGGTTTCTCTTGCTTCCCAGAATCTTCTAGTCTCGTCAAAGGTTACACGTAGAGGTTAATACCTCCCATAGCTACCATAATATCAACAGTCTTCTCCACCGACCTGACGATAATCCTCTTGCCTTGTTGGGTCCCTCCTTACCAGAGTTGGGTAACCATCGTGATTACCCTCCACACAGCTTATACTTGCATCCAAAGAGGATTTTGTGTTGATGTTTCCCCTTTCTTCCTGGGAGAATGGAATCTCTCTTGTTGTCTTCTCGAGCTCAAGCTCCTGGGGAGGATGGTCCTGCGTTGCTATTGTAGTACACACCAAGGATAAACCTATTAGAATATAGAATATTGTGCTTGTTTTACCATTGACGATACCCTCTTCACCCAACCATAGGCCGAAGCCACCCTCTAAGCACCTTGACCTTGACAGAGAAGAGAATCCTAGTAGAAATCCAATATCCAAGAGAGGCTAATGCACCAAGAAAGAATAGAAACCAAGCTGATCAGATATTCCCTCCCAGAAGTTGGCACACACTTTCCCAGAGACTTGCACACAAAACTACCACTGCACCTGCGCAGATCTAGCTCTCTTTGCAAATGCTGAGATGTGAATAATGAGAACTGGCACCCTGTATTTATAGTATTCTGGGCAGGCTTACTAGGGATGACTTCTCCTCCTGGGTACTAATAAATTCATATTAAATATATTTCTCCAACTAACAACTTGTCTAGGGTTTCTTTCACTTCTTTGCTTCCTTCCAAAATATTCTAATCTCGTCATAGGTCACAATAGAGGTTCATACCTCCCGAAGCTACCATAATATTAACACTCCCTCCTAGATAGGGAGGTATGGTCTTGAGCAAAAACAGACCATTCAACTGGTAGTATCACGAGCACCGTCATTATTATCCAACTGGATAATATTCTATGACAACTGGTACAATATCAATTGATAGAACACAACTGTGTCTATTCATGGTAGTACACAACTACATGACACATAGTCACAACCAGTGGAACATATCCACCACAATAGTATATCTCTACAGTCTAGAGACACGCAGTCTCCATAACAATCATCTGATGACAACCTGCACAAAAAATATTGTTAAGAATAAACTGAATCATCTGGGCCAATATTTCACTCACATTTTTTAGATCTGAAAGAATATCTGCCCTCAGTATAGAACATCAACAATGGGATATTTGCCCTATTCTTCTCAAACACGGAAGAATGATTGTTTCTGATTTCTGATCCTAGACCATTCCTCACCCTGGGCCATTCTTCCTACACTAATCAAAGTGCACCCTGGAGAGAATGTATAAACCCTAAGGAATGTCTGAGTTTGGACCATTCCCCAACCTGGGCCATTCCTCCTACACTAATCAAAGTGCACCCTGGAGAGAATGTAAAACCCTAAGGAATGTTTGTCCCTGATTGTTGAGACTAGACCATTCCCCAGCCTGGGCCATTCCTCCCACACTAATCAAAGTGCACCTTGGAGAGACTGTATAACCCTAAGTAATGACTATCCGGACCATTTCCTATGTTAACCACAAGAGGAAAAGATTGTCCTGTATCAACCTCTGAAACGAACCATTCCTCATGTTAACCACAATGAGAAATCGTTGTCTGGGAGAACCCTCTAGCCACGAATCTTGCCTTGTATTTATCCACGCTTTTGTCTACTACATGTTTGATCTTGTATACCCATTTTGAGGTTACCACGGATTTTTCCTTAGGTCTAGGTACAATTTCCCATACCTCATTTTTCATAATGGATTGATGCTCTTCCCTCATAGCTTCTTTCCATTGTCCCTTTTGAACTGCTTCTTCAAATGTGGTAGGTTCTTCATCTAGAAGCTTTGTCATGTATTTTGTTTCCTTTGTCTTCTAGACATGATATCGATACAAGATTATTTTCTAAACCAGGTACATATAAAACATTGCTTAAGTGAACATGATTACCTGATTCCAACTTGACGGAGGCTTGTCCAAATCCTTCGACGGGGTAAGTGATTTTGTCTCCAAGCTCCAATTTGTACAATGTCTTCTTCTCATTTAGATTTGAGAGTCTGGCTTGATCTCCCGTCATGTGCCTAGAAGCTCCACTATCGATTATCCACATGTCATATTCAATCGTTCCAGTAAGTGTTGAGTAGTGTAAAAGACTGATTGTTTCACACATGTCTTTGGTTGACTAGTAACTGATCATGCCTTGATCCAAAACTTCAACTTTGTTATTTCTATCTTCTGAGAGAGCCAAGAGGTGCGTTGAGTTAGGGCGCATCTGAATATATTCTTATTGAGCGAGATGCTCCATCACAAGGTGTCGAATCAGAGATTTAGGGTTTCCACAACTGCTTCTGCTAGTAACCCTAGCTGCAGTGTTTTGGAAGCTGCTCCTGCTAGTAACCCTAGCAGCAATTCCTCAGCGAGCTCAATGTCCTAGCAGCTATGTTTCCTTTCAGCGTTTTAGGCTGAATGAAGGAGGTGTGGGCCCATAACCTATTAGAATATAGAAGATTGTGCTCGTTTTACCATTGACGATTCCCTCGTCACCCAACCATAGGCCGAAGCCACCCTCCGAGCACCTTGACCTTGACAGAGAAGAGAATCTTGGTAGAAATCCAATAGCCAAGAGAGGCTAATGCACCAAGCAAGAATAGAAACCAAGCTGATCATATATTCCCTCCCAGAGACTTGCGCACAAAACTGCCACTACACCTGCACAGATCTAGCTCTCTCTGCAACTGCTGAGATGTGAATAATGAGAACTGGCGCCCTGTATTTATAGTAGTCTAGGAAGGCTTATTAGGGCTTACTTCTCCTCCTGGGTACTAATAAATTCATATTAAATGTATTTCTCCAGCCGACAACTTGTCTAGGGTTTCCTTCACTTCTTTTCTTCCTTCCAAAATATTCTAATCTTGTCATAGGTCACAATAGAGGTTCATACCTCCCGAAGCTACCATAATATTAAAAAAAACCTTATCCTCTATGGGGTTCAAGGGCTTGTCCCACGTATCTCCTATTTTCCTTAGGTTTTCATTTGAAATCTAGTCTACCATATTATTGGTAGAGCATCGAACGTGGTTGGGGATGATCATGGGAATTGAGGCTAGATATTTTTGAATGGTCTCAAGGCTGGATTCTATTCTCCAACTTTTTTATATTTTTCAGGATTGTATATCCATGTTGTAGAATCTTAAGAATGTTTATTATTATCTAGGAGTCTCCTTCTGTGATGATCTTGGCATAACCTTGAGCCAAGGAAATACAAATACCTTCCTCCATTTTAGAAAATTGGGTGTGCTTGTTTCACCATAGAAAATATAGCAATATTGTCACCCAACCATAGACACAAAGTCCACCCCCGAGCACCTTAACATTGACAGAATGAATAATTTCGGTAGCAGACCAATAGCTAACCAAGGCTCGTGCACCAAGCAAGGATAAACAAAGACCAAGCAGAAAGTATAAAACAATAACCCAAGACAAAGTCACTACTGCAACAGTTGCAGTTCTCCTTCATTCATGTGCACTTCTTGTTCTTATGCAGTCGTGATTGAGTGAATGACCAATGAGATCTAGCTCCATTTATTTATACTGGTCCATCTTAACTAATTGGGATAACTTCTCTTCCTGGGGGATAATAATTCAATATTAATTTATTTTATTAATCTGACTACTCTTTTAGGGTTATTATCCAAAGATTTAGGGTTTCTCTTGCTTCTCGAATATTCTAGTCTCGTCAAAGGTTACATGTGGAGGATAATAACTCCTGCAGCTACCATAATATCAACACTCCCTCATAGATAAGGAGGTCTTAAAGGAAAAGTTTTTGAGCAAAAACAGGCCATTCAACCGGTAGCATCATCATAGCCACACAAGATATCTCATGATCAAATCACGAGCACCATCATCACTATCCAACTAGATAGTCTCTAGGGAAATCAGAATAATTCCATCCAATAGAACACAATTGTTTTTATGCATAGTAGTATAAAACTACTATCCAGTCGTGCACAACCACTCCTAGTAGCACACTGCTACTAACCAGTGACACATTGTCACTACCAATGGATCACATCCACCATAGTAGCATACAGTTATTGTCCAGACACATACAGTCCCTACAATAATCATATCATCTGAGATCAACAATATCATGATACAAATTGAGTCATCTAGGCCATTCTTCCACTCACATCTATGAGATATGGAAGAGAATCTACCCTCAGAAAATATTACATCAGCGATGGGATATCTGGACTATTCTTCCCAAGCATAGAATAATAAATTTCCCTAATTTTTTAGCCTGGACCATTCACCTAACTAGGCCATTCCTCCAGCACTAATCATAATGAAACTTGAAGAGAATGAGTCTGCCCTAGGGAATGCATGTCCCTGGTTGTTGAACCTGGACCGTTCACCTAACTAGGCCATTCCTCTGGCACTAATCATAGTGCAACCTGGAGAGAATGATTATGCCCTAGGGAATGATTATTCGGACCATTTCCTAAGGAAATGATTGTCCTGCGCCAACCTCCAAAATGGACCATTTTTCGAAACTGCTCACAACTATGAACTTTGAAAGAATGACTTCCCAGTGAGACAAACCATTCTACTTGACCACTGCTCAGAGTGACTACCAAGAAGAATAATTGTCCTATACAATTCCCCCACACTAGCCACAAGGGGAATCATTGTCTATGGCACATCATCAATTAATCGGACCATTGTCATTACAAAAATGATTAGGACCATTTTCCGAACTAGAAAATGATTGTCCGTCAGAAATCTCGAACCACTTTCTATACTGGAAAGGAACTTCCCAACCTGGACCATTTTCCAAACTGGAAAATGACTGCCCATGAATCAATAACATATAAGTTCTCCCTCCCAACCTGGGGATCCATCTCTTCCCTAATAGCTAATGGATTTATCTCCATGAGCCCCATCTTGTACCTTAAGTACGTAAACTTTATCCTGGACAAAGGTTTTTTCAAAATATCTTCTACCTACTCATCTATGGAGATATATTAGAGTTTCACTTCTCCTTCCTGGACTTTGTCATGAATAAAGTAGTATTTGAAATCAATATGTTTCAACCGGTCATGAAACATTGGGTGTTCTGATAGACTCATAAAACTTTGATTGTCATAGTATATTACGGTCGAATCTGGTACTTCATCAAATAATCCAAAAATCATCTTCCTCGTCCATACTACTTCGGTACATGCCTCACATGCTACGATATATTTTGGTTTTGTTGTGCTAAGTGCGATAAACTTTTTGTTTCTTGCTAGCCCATGATATCATAGCAGAGCCCAAACTGAAACACATCCATGAAGTACTCCTTATGTCTTCTACACTCCCTACCCAATCTGAATATGTGAATCCATGAAGTTGTATATCACTAGATGAGGTGTATCTTAAACCATATTTTAATGTCCCATGAATATATCTTAGAACATGCTTTGTAGCTATCCAATGCTCATGCCTGGGTTCCACTTGGAACTGGCTTAAAGTGTTTACAACAAAGAAAATATATGGTCGAGTATTCACTAGATACATCAACGACCCAATCAATTATCGATATAGGGATAGGTCTACTGGATTAGAATCTGAGTCTCTTACTTTCTTTATATTTGTGGTCATAGGAGTGGCCATGGATTTGCAGTCCATCATTCCAAATTTTTTAAGAATCTTCACTGCATATTTTCCTTGTCCAAGGAAGATTTCACCACGCTTCTTGTTGGATTATTGAGAGGGGGGGTGAATCGATAATAGAGTAATTATAATATTTTTTCTTCAAATAATCCAAGTGTTATATCAATGTATAATTATTATCCAATAATGAGCAATAAGAAATGAACAATCACACACATACACAGTACACCAGTTTTTTACGTGGAAACCCAAATCGGGAGAAAACCAAAGAATGATTTTTCTTATATGTCTTGAAGAATAACATTCATTGGAAGCACCAACTTCCTTTGTTTTCCAGTTGCAACTGGAAGGAGGATCCAACCCCCTAGTTTCTCAGGCTACAGCCTGAGGGAAGCTCCAACTCCCCAATTCTCTAGCTACAACTAGAATGAGACTACAAACACATGTCCTTTCCCCATCCAATCGCCCTGAAGTAGAAGTAGAATGATGGAACCACTGTCACACTATCACTATGAGATATATCGTTGTAAATCTATACCAATAAACCTAAACCATGCATCAACTTGTACCTACACCTATAATCAACCTGTACCATAAACAAGTGCATCAACCATGCACCAACCTGTACCAAACAATTTGTAATCAAACTATACCATAAACAAGTGAAACCAACCATGTACCAAATATGTACCAATCATGTGTCAACTAATCATCAATATGTACCAACATCATGAACTATACAGCTCGTGTATTTGCCAACTCATCAACTACTTGTCTCAACCATGTACCCAACTTGTACCTCAACCAAAATCCCTCATCAATTTCATCATAAAAATATGATTTATAACTTTATAATAGACCTGTTGTATATGATCACATACCTGCAAACCTTCCTTAACTTTAAACAACAAGAGACTAGAATTTACATCAAACTTTTCTTTAGTCTCACATGACTAGTTTTGGATTAGTCAACAACCCTAACTTGAAATAATCATAAATTTGTACCTGTAATGAATAAAAATCTGAAATTGATACACAATGTTCTTTAGTGTGTTTTATGCAATTCCTCTAAGTTTCACTACTTGGAACCTCTCAGAAAAGTAGTTATAGAAAAAATGGCATACTTTGGTAAATTATGTCTTATTCTAGAGAGCGACCTTGTAGAGCGTGCCTCGCACGAAATATTTGTTGAATCGATATGAAAATTGTACACAAAATACTATAGACTATAATTTAACCAACATATCTATTCTTACTGAATTTGTATCTGTTATGAAGAAGTTATGACATTTTTACCCGAAACACCTATTTTTGACTAGTTTCACGACTAGCCACAAACCCTATTTTCTACGAAGTGTAACTCCAAAAATAAAATGACCCACAAGCTGAATTTTTTACCATAGATACTTGGATATGTTTCCTCAATGTCATAGCAATTTTCATGGTCTGAATCATTCTAGAAAAAAAAATATTGCAAAAATGGTGAGATTGCCTGTAAATAACATACCTTAGAAAGAATCATCAAAAGAATTTATCCTTCCTTGAATTTTGGCCTTGTTTTCTTCACCTTCCCTCAAAAATTCAGCTTATATATCCTTTGGTTACCTTAGACACCTATAGGTATTCAATATGCTCAAGTGTGTCTAAAATGAGAGAGTCTTGCCTCTTATTTATACTCTCCAAGTAGTTTCCTTAAAAACATCTTCTAGGTCACTTTGCCCACTTTCTTTATTTTAGGGTTAACCCACTTCTAATTTCTCCATTGAATTTATTATTTAAATAATTTATTGTGTATTCACTTTGAATTATAATACACTCATCAATTCACTTTATTATTTACCTTCTAAAATCTCTAAAACCACTTTGACTACTTTGACCTTTTGGGGCTTCTAGATGACATAAGAGGGTCCATCCATTTATACTTATTATAAACCATGAAAAGACAATAACGAGTCATCTTTACATCAAAAAATCTTGGGTCCATTACCCAACCTTTTTTCTACGGGGCTTTCTTCAAGGGTTGACATCAATGACAGCCAACCTTAATCAACAATCTCCCCCTTTATCATTGATGGAAACACTCTGATGCAATACTAAAATCATATCACTCATGCTCCCCCTGGAACCATGCCTCTGTCTTCTCCATTTGATAAATATTCTCCTCCTATAACCATGCCTCTGTCCTTTGCATCTGATAAATCTCTCCCCCTTTTTCATCAAAGGCAAAGGTATCTTTCCATCCAAGGATCCTCCCCCTTACTGAATTGTATTCTTATGGTGCTTCCTCGTGTACATCTAAGACATATAAGATAAGCATTCAAAAGAATTCATTTTGGAGTAGAAATAAATCTGAGTCTCTGGCGAAGATACTCAAAGGCTTCCCGTGGAAGTGGTTTTGTAAAGATGTCTTCAATTTGTTCTTTTGTGCCCACATACTCAACTCTAATGTTCTTTTCTGCAACTTGTTCCCGTAAAAAGTGATACTTTATTGGAATGTGTTTCATCTTGGAGTGCATCACCGGATTCTTTGAGATATTGATGGCACTTGTATTATCACAATAGATTGGAATGGTCTCATCATACTCAACCTATATATCTGTCAGAGTTTTTTTCATCCAAAAAACCTGTGTACAACATGATGTTGTTGCAATGTACTATGTCTCGACTGTAGATAAGGATATTGATGATTGTTTCTTTCTTAGCCATGATACTAAAAACTCACCCAAGTAGGATGTTGCTCCACTGGTGCTTTGTCGGTCATCAATAAAACCTTCCCAATATGCATCTGTGTAGGCAATAAGTGATAGATCCTTTCCTTTTGGATACCGTAATCCAAACTCTTATGTTCCTTTGAGATATCTGAAAATCCTCTTCACTGCTAATACATGTGATTCCTTTGGTGCTGCTTGAAATCGTGTCACCTATCCAACTGCCTGCATTACATCTGGTCTAGATGTCGTCACATATAGTAGGATGCCAATCATTGACCTATATTGCCTCTGATCTGTAGACTTTGAATCATCATCTTTTCTCAAGTTGCAACTGGTTTGCATGGGAGTGATAACTGGTTTGCAATCTTCCATACTGAACCTTTTTAGCATTTCTCTGATATACTTGGTTTGAGAAATAAAAATTCCTTGGTTGCTTTGGCGTATCTGAAGTCCCAGAAAGAAGGATAGTTCT
>JZKD02S2040515.1:0-16483 GCA_000966675.3 Picea glauca
ACTTGGTGAAACAATTGGGGAACCTTCTTTAGTACAGAAAATCTTGAGATCTCTCCCAGATAGATTCAACCCGAAGGTCTCTGCTATAGAAGAACTTAATGATCTAAAAGAGTTGCAGTTTGATCAACTTCTAGGAACACTCACTGCATATGAAATGACAATAATTAAAGATAAACCCACTTCCAGAGAAGCATCATTTAAAGAAGAAAAGAATGAGGATTCTGAGCCTAATGAAATTGAAGCAAAATTTGTTAAGAGACTAAAGAAGGGATCAAGAAAATACAAAGGTAAACTACCTTTCAAATGCTTTAACTGTGGAAGGATAGGTCCTTTTGCAAACAAATGTCCACACAAGAAACATGATCAGAACTATGAAGGTGGAGAGAAGCACAAATCCAGGAGATTTGATAAAAAGAAAAGTTTATGTGTAAACAATGATGACTCCTCAGAAGACACCGATAGTGACTCTTCCTATGAAGATAAGGTAAATGACTTCATGCTTATGGACAAAGATAATTATGATAATAAAATCATAGGCAGTGATGAGAATGATGAATAAGTTGTGGTTGACATGGAAGGAGAACTGATCAGTGCATTGGAAGAGATTGACAGACTAAGAATCAAGAACATAAAGCAAAGATAGTTGTTGATACAGTTTGAGAAAGAAAGAAAAGAACCTGAGGAATACCTTGTCCTACTAAAAGTAGAACTGGAAGAGGCAAATAAAATCAAAGAGATTCTGAAACAACAGCTATCAAAAAAGAAGACAAGGTGTGAATCATTAGAACAAGAAGTAGTGAAAACAAGGAAAGAAATGGAGAAATTTCAAGCCTTGTATAATCAGAATCTGTGAAGTATCAAAGCCTCAGAAGGATTAGCCACCATTTTGAATCAGCAAAGGAATCCAAAGCTGAAAACTGGTTTGGGTTATGAAGAGGGATCAAGTAGTGGGAAGCCAGGAAATGAAGAACCCATCAAGTTTGTCAAAAGTACAACCAATGACAATAACAAGCCTGCAGAAACAAAGGAAGACAATCAGCCACCCAGGACGAGTAAAGAAAAAGGTTCCAGTATTGAATCTATAGAATGAAGAAACAATTTACTCTCTACTGAAAGACGTCATCAGCAAGGAATAAATCAATTTGCTCAAAGAAGGAAACCATTTTCCAGGTACAAAGAATTTTTCTATGGCTATTGTTTCTATTGTTCTAAATTTGGTCACAAAGCTGTAAATTGTTCCTTATATATGTTATGATAGGTTGTTGATATGTTTATTTATGTGTAGAGGTAGCTTGATGTGATATATGCCAGTCTAACACAATATTAGCTAGTTTATCTATAATTTGATTCAATTGCCTTGGAATATGGGTAAATTTAATGGAATCAAAATGTCGAGATAAAAGTCTAACCTGCAGGTATTTGCGAAAGAGGCAAGGATCGCATACATGGTACACATTGTTGAGCTGGAGAAGGACTAAATGAGAGTCAAGGAAGATGCTATGGTGGTGAATACGATGATGCTGGGCATCGTCCAGGAGGCCAATAATGGTAGTGTATTCGGCTTGGTTGTTGGTCATTGAACCCAAACATATGCCGCTCGAATGGAGCATTTCATGTGAGGGGGTGTAGAGAGCCCAAGCGGCCGAAGCGAGATTTTGTGTCGAACGGATAGTGCCTTTGCCATAACCGATGTGGTAGGCCAGTGGAGGAAGCATCTGTCAATAGAATAAATGAAAGTTTAGACATGAGGGATGGAAAAAATATTAAAAACACTATAAAAGAAATAACCTAAAGTAGAATGACTACGTTAAAGTATAAAATTTCTTTAAATACAAACCGTTGACGGGTTCTTTGAGAGAGAGGCCTTCAGGAGAAGCCAGGATGTATGCGCCTTTGGTGAGACAATGTTGGATAATGTATGGGCCATGCCATAGTGACTCAAGTTTGCCATGGCCAAAGGTATCATGAGCGATATCGTAAGCCAAGATGTGGTCGCCTTCACGAAATGAGCGAAGGTTGACATGTCAATAAAAGGCAGCC
Source organism: Picea glauca (assembly GCA_000966675.3). Lineage (NCBI taxonomy): Eukaryota > Viridiplantae > Streptophyta > Pinopsida > Pinales > Pinaceae > Picea > Picea glauca. The sequence goes on from JZKD02S2040515.1 coordinate 2,041, forward strand.
TTTGATCATTTTTTAGCTGCCTCATTGTTCTATAATGAAGATCGACGATCTTCATATAGAGACTCTAAGTTCAACAAGCATTGCTCCATTGGAGAAGTGTCGGGTAATAGCTCAATTGCGGTGCGTAGTGTGGGAATTTTGCACTCAATGGGAAGAGTGGCCTCAACCCCATGGACTAGCTAAAATGGTGTGAAACCAGTAGTTGTTTTCACAGTCATACAACAAGCCCATAGTGCGGAAAATAACATATGATTCCAATTGGTCTTATGTTTATTAACTGTGTGATGTAACATGGTATTGAGGACCTTGTTAACTGCTTCGACCTATATTTTATAATGAGGGTAATATGGTGAGGAAAACTCATGAGAGAATCCTAACCGAGATGAGAGTTTGACGAAAATCTCATTCTTGAAGTGTTTCCCATGATCAAAAACCAGTTGGAGTGGTACTCCAAAGCGAGATATAATGTGGTTAAAGAAAAAATGCATTGTGGTGTTAGCGATATTGTTGAAGGTGGGCATAGCTTCTGCCCATTTGGTGAATTAATCAACTACTACAACAATGTATTTGTGACCATTGCTGGAGGGGGGATTACAAGTCATGAAGTCGATGCCCCATTTACAAAAAGGGCTGGTAGTGATGACTGGATGAAGAAGAGCAGGTAGTGCTTAGGATTTTTTGGCATAAAGCTAACACTGCTCACATCATTTCACAACGTGAATGAAATCGTGAAACAAGGTAGGCCAAAAGTAACCTTCTCAGATAATATTTTGAGCAGTGGATATTCTCAAAATATGGCCCCCACATGCACCGCTATGGTAGTCGTTCAAGACTCTATTGGCCTTGTCAATGGTCAGGAATCAACAAAGAATGGTTTCGACTCCTTGTCGATATAGGATGTCTCTGATGATGAGGTAGAGAGGGGACTGATGGTGAATACGATGATGATCATCTTGTGAAAGGTGATTATTGAACTTTTGAGTTCGAAGGTAGATGAGGAGGTCGCCATACCAAGGATCATCCGAAGTGATGTAAAAGAGGTGTTCGTCGGGAAAGTCGGTATTGACGGGGGCAATGGTGGTGTTAGAGGGGAGGGTTGTGTCAAGTTCAGTGAGAATGAGGGATTTCTTGCTCTTGGGTGTTGAAAATTCTATATCGTACTCCTGAAGGATAACGATCCATCGAGTAAATTTTCCATTAATTTTCTGACGACTGAGCAAGTATTGCATAGGGTTGGAATCTGCTACAACCTTAGTTGTACGAAGCAGAATGTACTGACGCAATTTCTGTACTACGAGGATGATTGCAAGAGCTAGTTTCTCTTCGTGTTTATACTTCAAGGGTGGCCCTGAGAGTTTTTTACTAACGTAATAAATGACATGTCTACGATTGTCATCACCTAGCTGAATGAGAACTCCTGCTACTGAAATAGATGATGCTGAGACGTAGAGTATATAGTCGTGATTGTTGTCAGGTGCACTAATTAAAGGAGCATTGGAGAGCGCCAGTTTAAGATCGTCAAATGACTGTTGGTCATGTTCATCCCAGTGAAATGGGATGCTGTGACGTAGTAAGTGAAGGATACCGTGTGTGCGAATGGTGTAGTCTGGGACAAATCATCGTAGAATGTTAGCTTTGCCTTGGAGGCTTTGGAGTTGTCGTAAATTTTGGGGAGGTGGAATTTTGGTGATAGCTTGGAAGTTGAGGGGGTCCATGGTAATATCACTTTGGGAAACGATGAAGCCGAGGAGGCACCCTATGGTGACACAGAAAATGCACTTGAGGGGATTCAAGCAGATGTTGTACTGATGACACCATTGGAAGATGATTCACAAACCATCAAGATGTTGGGTGTGTTTCTTTGATAGAGCTGTGAGGTCATCCAAGTATGCGAGGATGATATGAGCTAGATAGTGAAAAATGTATGTCATATCCCATTGGAAAGTTGTGCCTGTTGGAAAATGTTTAACAGGTAGTGCATGCTTGTCATTGATGGAAAGTACAACAATGAAGATGGCATGAGTATAGGAAGAATGTAAGAGATGGGAACCAGAAGTATTTTAGGAGGATTTCACAGAGCAAGCCTGCTAAGTTCAGAAGAGACAGTGCAGAGGATTGTTCGCATGTCATTATCAGGCAAAGTTAGCTTGTCATTGATGGCAAGATCAGAGTATTGAGCGAAGGAAAAACAAGGACAAAGTACGCTCCGGAGGAGAAGCGCCAGTGATCGATGGATCTCATCCTGAATTCCCGATGGACGTCAGATCTATATGAAGACAATAAGAGGGCGCTGAAGAGTAGAATAGATCTCAGGCGTCGGATCTGAGAGCAGGGTCCGACCACTGTTGGATTGAGGAAAACCTGCATGATCTTTAAAAGTGCAAGGAGTAGAGGGCTCACAAATCCCGGAAGCAAGAGGACCGTCCATCTCAGGGGGTTATGTGGACCGTTGATCCAACTCCCTATCGGAGTTTCGAGGATCGCGTGTTGGAAATGTCAAAGAAACAATGCAACAAGAATCCTGATTTCTCGATATGAAAAATCCTGGCGTAATCTGAGCCGTTAAATCAAGATCACATCTAGACCGTTGATCGGAGTTTCGAGGATTGCGTGTTGGAAATGTCAAAGAAGCAATGCAATAGAAATATTGATTTCTTGATATGAAAAATCCTAGCGCAATCTAAGCCATCAAATCAAGAACACATCTGAATCGTTGACCTGACTCACATCAGCATACCACGTCAGCTAGGAAAACGTGTCACAACCAGGTAATGAAAAGTGTCAAACTGATTCAACATTTCAGGCACATGTAAGTCATGAATCAGAGTGATACGTGGCAGTATTCAACACGTGTCAATCCATGTGTGACGTCAGCAGATGGAAACCTTGTCGGAGTTTTGAATATCAAGTGTTGAAGTTGTCAAAGAACATTGACATCAGGAATCCCAATATCGTGATATCTAAAATCACGATGTAATCTGAGCCTTCAGATCAAGCTTTGATCTGGACCGTTGATTCCACTCAATGGAGAGGCATCGAGGATCAAGAGTTGGACATGACAAAGATTATGTACATCAGGACCCCGATTTCACGATATGCAAATTCGCGATTTAATCGTAGTCATTAAGTTAAGAAGTGACATGGACCGTTGATCTGATTTCTTTATGGAGTATCGGGGATCAGAACTTTGAAGTGACAAAAACACTAGACATTAAGGATGTCGAAATCGCGATACGTGAAATCATGATTTAATTGCAGCTGTTGAATAGATATCAGATCTGGACCATTGACATAACTCCATATCGGAGTTTCGCAGATCGCGACATCAAGAGGAATAGAAAACAAGGTAGAAAGAATGCCGAAATCGCGATATGTGATATGGCGATTCAATCACAGCTGTTAAATCAAGCTTGAATCTAGACCGGTTATGTAACTCCATATCAGAGTTTCGTGGATCGCGACTTAGAGAGGAAAGAACACAATGCAACAGGGAATGTCGAAATGTTGAAACCCGATTTAAAGGAAAAATTAATAAAGCTCATCCAACGACGTAGATTAACCTGAAGAAGATTTGAGGGCTACTGTTGCACGACACAATGAAACTACTAGAAACCATTGATGGTTTCTACTAGAGGATGAAAAGACGCTTCAGGATGACTAAAAGAGGAGGTGAATAGTCTCTAAGAGGAATGAAGATGTTCGTGGAGGCGATTGATAGCTGACGAGCATTGAGGCCTGTAACTGAAATAGAGAAGGTGAGTTCGACTGTCACAGAGAAGACGAAGAGTCTCAAACTGCCAGAGAGGCTTAGGAATCTCAGTATAACATACAATGATGTTGCACACACGGGGCAAAACACCAAAGAAGCTAAAGATTCATGATGATGATCAGATAGAGCACTCAATAGGTGGTGGCTAATGGCGTGGAGTCAGCATGCAGAGGCATTGCGAACATTGCATGCACAAGGTGCACATAAGCTATAAATACACAATACAAAGAAGAGATTGGGGGGTTGTTGCTATTGCAGTTTGCTGTGGTTGTTGTTGGTGAAGGTGATTCATGTGTGAAGAAGGGTCATAGTGCAGCAGCTGAATAGCACAGAAGAGGAACTGCACAAGTGAATGGACATGGCGCACAGAGCATAAAAAGTGGAAGAACATACAACAAAAGAGATGTGTGCAGAAAGGCAATGAGGCAGATAGAGCAACGAAATGTAACAAAACAGTGATGAGTCTGGTAAGCCATTGTTGAACATCATATCACTGTAATAAGTTTCAGTAGCAAAGATTTATATTTCACGGTGGTTGGGAGGAGATAGGGAGGATTGGTGTCCTCAAAGGTTCAAGTGGGTGCTTGAACACAGGGAGTTGGTGCTTCCTTCTAGTTGGTGCTAGAGAAACCAGGGAGTTGGTGTTTCCTTCTAGTGGGTGCTAGAGAAACAAGGGAGTTGGTGCTTCCTTCTAGTGGTTTCTAGAGAAAACAGAGANGGTGCTTCCTTCTAGTGGGTGCTAGAGAAAATAGAGAGTTGGTGCTCTCAGCAAGTTGCAGCTTGCAAAACTAAGGTTGTAGCCTCATTATGAGTTGGTTCTCATATGTATGATAATGTAAAGAATGTAACTATTAGTTATCATATAAAGAAAAAGAGGTTTTAACCCTATATGGGTTTCCTCAGGAAATATCTATCTCTGTGTTTCTCATATATGTGAATGATGCTGAAAGTGCCATTATTTATTTCCCTGCATTATTGTGAACATCATTCAGTGTTTCTGCAAAGAGTTTAAAAGAAGCATAATTGTTTAAGCACGGTAACAACTGATTCACCCCCCCCTCTCAGTTGTCCAACAATTGGTATCAGAGCCGGACCCCTTTTATCTAAGGGTAGATCCTAGAGCTTAAACATGTCAAGCCATGAAGAAAATTCAACCAATAAGGCCCCTCTGTTAAATGGAACAAACTTTGCCTTCTGGAAAGTTAGAATGAGAACCTACATAATGGCTTTAGGTGCAGATGTATGGGATGTGGTAAATATTGGTTATGTAAAGACAGTTGTGCTAGCTAATAAGGATGACAAACTAGAATTTAGCTTCAATGCTAAGGCTATGAATGATATCTTGAGTGGGCTTGCAGAAGTAGAATTCATAAAAGTTATGCACCTAGAAACTACCAAAGAAATGTGGGACAAACTCATTAACAATTATGAGGGTAATGAGAAGGTAAAGGATGCAAATCTTCAAACCTACAGAATACAGTTTGAACAACTGAAGATGAAGGAAGATGAAACTATTGGAAAATACTTTCTGAGAATAAAAGAAATGGTAAATGCAATGAAGGCACTTGGTGAAACAATTGGGGAACCTTCTTTAGTTTAGAAAATCTTGAGATCTCTCCCAGATAGGTTCAACCTGAAGGTCTCTGCTATAGAAGAACTTAATGATCTAAAAACCTTGCAGTTTGATCAACTTCTAGGAACACTAACTGCATATGAAATGAGAATATTTAAAGATAAACCCACTTCCAGAGAAGCATCATTTAAAGCAGACAAGAATGAGGATTCTAAGCCCGATGAAATTGAAGCAAAATTTGTGAAGATACTGAAGAAGGGATCAGGAAAATACAAAGGTAAATTGCCCTTCAAATGCTTTAACTGTGGAAGGATAGGCCATTTTGCAAATAAATGTCCACACAAGAAACATGATCAGAACTATGAAGGTGAAGAGAAGCACAAATCTAGGATATTTGATAAAAAGAAAAGTTTATGTGTAAACAATGATGACTCCTCAGAAGACACCGATAGTGACTCTTCCTATGAAGATAAGGTAAATGACTTCATGCTTATGGCCAAANCTGAATGAGAACTCCTGCTACTGAAATAGATGATGCTGAGACGTAGAGTATATAGTCGTGATTGTTGTCAGGTGCACTAATTAAAGGAGCATTGGAGAGCGCCAGTTTAAGATCGTCAAATGACTGTTGGTCATGTTCATCCCAGTGAAATGGGATGCTGTGACGTAGTAAGTGAAGGATACCGTGTGTGCGAATGGTGTAGTCTGGGACAAATCATCGTAGAATGTTAGCTTTGCCTTGGAGGCTTTGGAGTTGTCGTAAATTTTGGGGAGGTGGAATTTTGGTGATAGCTTGGAAGTTGAGGGGGTCCATGGTAATATCACTTTGGGAAACGATGAAGCCGAGGAGGCACCCTATGGTGACACAGAAAATGCACTTGAGGGGATTCAAGCAGATGTTGTACTGATGACACCATTGGAAGATGATTCACAAACCATCAAGATGTTGGGTGTGTTTCTTTGATAGAGCTGTGAGGTCATCCAAGTATGCGAGGATGATATGAGCTAGATAGTGAAAAATGTATGTCATATCCCATTGGAAAGTTGTGCCTGTTGGAAAATGTTTAACAGGTAGTGCATGCTTGTCATTGATGGAAAGTACAACAATGAAGATGGCATGAGTATAGGAAGAATGTAAGAGATGGGAACCAGAAGTATTTTAGGAGGATTTCACAGAGCAAGCCTGCTAAGTTCAGAAGAGACAGTGCAGAGGATTGTTCGCATGTCATTATCAGGCAAAGTTAGCTTGTCATTGATGGCAAGATCAGAGTATTGAGCGAAGGAAAAACAAGGACAAAGTACGCTCCGGAGGAGAAGCGCCAGTGATCGATGGATCTCATCCTGAATTCCCGATGGACGTCAGATCTATATGAAGACAATAAGAGGGCGCTGAAGAGTAGAATAGATCTCAGGCGTCGGATCTGAGAGCAGGGTCCGACCACTGTTGGATTGAGGAAAACCTGCATGATCTTTAAAAGTGCAAGGAGTAGAGGGCTCACAAATCCCGGAAGCAAGAGGACCGTCCATCTCAGGGGGTTATGTGGACCGTTGATCCAACTCCCTATCGGAGTTTCGAGGATCGCGTGTTGGAAATGTCAAAGAAACAATGCAACAAGAATCCTGATTTCTCGATATGAAAAATCCTGGCGTAATCTGAGCCGTTAAATCAAGATCACATCTAGACCGTTGATCGGAGTTTCGAGGATTGCGTGTTGGAAATGTCAAAGAAGCAATGCAATAGAAATATTGATTTCTTGATATGAAAAATCCTAGCGCAATCTAAGCCATCAAATCAAGAACACATCTGAATCGTTGACCTGACTCACATCAGCATACCACGTCAGCTAGGAAAACGTGTCACAACCAGGTAATGAAAAGTGTCAAACTGATTCAACATTTCAGGCACATGTAAGTCATGAATCAGAGTGATACGTGGCAGTATTCAACACGTGTCAATCCATGTGTGACGTCAGCAGATGGAAACCTTGTCGGAGTTTTGAATATCAAGTGTTGAAGTTGTCAAAGAACATTGACATCAGGAATCCCAATATCGTGATATCTAAAATCACGATGTAATCTGAGCCTTCAGATCAAGCTTTGATCTGGACCGTTGATTCCACTCAATGGAGAGGCATCGAGGATCAAGAGTTGGACATGACAAAGATTATGTACATCAGGACCCCGATTTCACGATATGCAAATTCGCGATTTAATCGTAGTCATTAAGTTAAGAAGTGACATGGACCGTTGATCTGATTTCTTTATGGAGTATCGGGGATCAGAACTTTGAAGTGACAAAAACACTAGACATTAAGGATGTCGAAATCGCGATACGTGAAATCATGATTTAATTGCAGCTGTTGAATAGATATCAGATCTGGACCATTGACATAACTCCATATCGGAGTTTCGCAGATCGCGACATCAAGAGGAATAGAAAACAAGGTAGAAAGAATGCCGAAATCGCGATATGTGATATGGCGATTCAATCACAGCTGTTAAATCAAGCTTGAATCTAGACCGGTTATGTAACTCCATATCAGAGTTTCGTGGATCGCGACTTAGAGAGGAAAGAACACAATGCAACAGGGAATGTCGAAATGTTGAAACCCGATTTAAAGGAAAAATTAATAAAGCTCATCCAACGACGTAGATTAACCTGAAGAAGATTTGAGGGCTACTGTTGCACGACACAATGAAACTACTAGAAACCATTGATGGTTTCTACTAGAGGATGAAAAGACGCTTCAGGATGACTAAAAGAGGAGGTGAATAGTCTCTAAGAGGAATGAAGATGTTCGTGGAGGCGATTGATAGCTGACGAGCATTGAGGCCTGTAACTGAAATAGAGAAGGTGAGTTCGACTGTCACAGAGAAGACGAAGAGTCTCAAACTGCCAGAGAGGCTTAGGAATCTCAGTATAACATACAATGATGTTGCACACACGGGGCAAAACACCAAAGAAGCTAAAGATTCATGATGATGATCAGATAGAGCACTCAATAGGTGGTGGCTAATGGCGTGGAGTCAGCATGCAGAGGCATTGCGAACATTGCATGCACAAGGTGCACATAAGCTATAAATACACAATACAAAGAAGAGATTGGGGGGTTGTTGCTATTGCAGTTTGCTGTGGTTGTTGTTGGTGAAGGTGATTCATGTGTGAAGAAGGGTCATAGTGCAGCAGCTGAATAGCACAGAAGAGGAACTGCACAAGTGAATGGACATGGCGCACAGAGCATAAAAAGTGGAAGAACATACAACAAAAGAGATGTGTGCAGAAAGGCAATGAGGCAGATAGAGCAACGAAATGTAACAAAACAGTGATGAGTCTGGTAAGCCATTGTTGAACATCATATCACTGTAATAAGTTTCAGTAGCAAAGATTTATATTTCACGGTGGTTGGGAGGAGATAGGGAGGATTGGTGTCCTCAAAGGTTCAAGTGGGTGCTTGAACACAGGGAGTTGGTGCTTCCTTCTAGTTGGTGCTAGAGAAACCAGGGAGTTGGTGTTTCCTTCTAGTGGGTGCTAGAGAAACAAGGGAGTTGGTGCTTCCTTCTAGTGGTTTCTAGAGAAAACAGAGAGTTGGTGCTCTCAGCAAGTTGCAGCTTGCAAAACTGAAGTTGTAGACTCATTATGAGTTGGTTCTCATATGTATGATACTATAAAGAATGTAACTATTACTTATCATATAAAGAAGAAGAGGTTTTTACCCTGAATGGGTTTCCTCAGGAAATATTTGTCTCTGTGTTTCTCATATATGTGAATGATGTTGAAAGTTCCATTATTTATGTCCCTGCATTATTGTGATCATCATTCAGTATCTCTACAAAGAGTTTAAAAGAACCATTATTGTTTAAGTACGGTAACAATTGATTCACCCCCCCTCTCTCAGTTACATAACAATTGGTATCAAAGTCGGACCCTTTTATCTAAGGGTAGATCCTAGAGCTTAAACATGTCAAGCCATGAAGCAAATTCAACCAATAAGGCCCCTCTGTTAAATGGAACAAACTTTGCCTTCTGGAAAGTTAGAATGAGAACCTACATAATGGATTTAGGTGCAGATGTCTGGGATGTGGTAGAGATTGGTTATGTAAAGCCAGTTGTGCTAGCTAATAAGGATGACAAACTAGAATTTAGCTTCAAATCTAAGGCTATGAATGCTATCATGAGTGGGCTTGCAGAAGAAGAATTCATAAAAGTTATGCACCTAGGAACTACCAAAGAAATGTGGGACAAACTCATTAACAGTTATGAGGGTAATGAGAAGGTAAAGGATGCAAATCCTCAAACCTATAGATTACAGTTTGAACAACTAAATATGAAGAAGGATGAAACTATTGGAAAATACTTTATGAGAATAGAAGAAATGGTAAATGCAATGAAGGCACTTGGTGAAACAATTGGGGAACCTTCTTTAGTACAAAAAATCTTGAGATCTTTCCCAGATAGATTCAACCCGAAGGTCTCTGTTATAGAAGAACTTAATGATCTAAAAGTCTTGTAGTTTGATCAACTTTTAGGAACACTCACTGCATATGAAATGAGAATAATTAAAGATAAACCCACTTCCAGAGAAGCATCATTTAAAGCAGACAAGAATGAGGATTCTGAGCCTGATGAAATTGAAGCAAAATTTGTTAAGAGACTAAAGAAGGGATCAGGAAAATGCAAAGGTAAACTACCTTTCAAATGCTTTAACTATGGAAGGATAGGTCATTTTGCAAACAAATTTCCACACAAGAAACATGATCAGAACTATGAAGGTGAAGAGAAGCACAAATCCAGGAGATTTGATAAAAAGAAAAGTTTATGTGTAAACAATGATGACTCCTCAGAAGACACCGATAGTGACTCTTCCTATGAAGATAAGGTAAATGAATTCATGCTTATGGCCAAGGATAATTATGATAATAAAATCATAGGCAATTATGAGAATGATGAAGAAGCTGTGGTTGACATTGAAGGAGAACTGATCAGCGCATTGGAAGAGATTGACAGACTAAGAATCAAGAACAGAAAGCAAAGACAGTTTCTGATACAGTTTGAGAAAGAAAGAAAAGAACCTGAGGAAGACCTTGTCCTACTAAAAGTAGAATTGGAAGAGGCAAAGAAAATCAAAGAGATTCTGAGACAACATCTATCAGAAAAGAAGACAAGATGTGAATCATTAGAAAAAGAAGTAGTGAAAACAAGGAAAGAAATGGAGAAATTTCAAGCCTTGTATAATCAGAATCTGTCAAGTATCAAAGCCTCAGAAGGATTATCCACCATTTTGAATCAGCAAAGGAATCCAAAGATTAAAACTGGTTTGGGTTATGAAGAGGGATCATGTAGTGGGAAGCCAGGAAATGAAGAACCCATCATGTTTTTCAAAAGTACAACCAATGACAATAACAAGCCTGCAGAAACAAAGGAAGACAATCAGCCGCCCAGGACGAGTAAAGAAAAAGGTTCTAGGATTGAATCTATAGAATGAAGAAACAATGCACTCTCTACTGAAAGATGTTATCAGCAAGGAATAAATCAATTTTCTCAAAGAAGGAAACCATTTTCCAGGTACAAAGAATTTTTCGATGGCTATTGTTTCTACTGTTCTAAATTTGGTCACAAAGCTGTAAATTGTTCCTTATATATGTTATGACAGGTTGTTGATATGTTTATGTATGTGTAGAGGTAGCTTGATGTGATATATGCCAGTCTAACACAATATTAGCTAGGTTATCTATAATTTGATTCAATTGCCTTGGAATATGGGTAAATGTAATGGAATCAAAATGTCGAGATAAAAGTCTAACCTGCAGGTATTTACGAAAGAGGCAAGGATCGCATACACGGTACACATTGTTGAGCTGGAGAAGGACTAAATGAGAGTCAAGGAAGATGCTATGGTGGTGAATACGACGATGTTGGGAATCAGCTAGGAGGCGAATGATGGTAGTGTATTCGGCTTGGTTGTTGGTCATTGAACCCAAACATATGCCGCTCAAATGGAGCATTTCATGTGAGAGGGTGTAGAGAGCCCAAGCGGCCGAAGAGAGATTTTTTGTCCAATGGATAGTGCCTTCACCGTAACCGATGTCGTATGCCAGTGGAGGAAGCATCTGCCAATAGAATAAATGAAATTTTAGACATGAGGGATGGAAAAAATATTAAAAACACTATAAAAGAAATAACCTAAAGTAGAATGACTACGTTAAAGCATAAATGTTTTTTAAATACAACCCGTTGATGGGTTCTTTGAGAGAGAGGCCTTTAGGAGAGGCCAGGATGTATGCGCCTTTGGTGAGGCAATGTTGGATAATGTATGGGCCATGCCATAGTGACTCAAGTTTTCCATGGCCAAGGGTATAATGAGTGATATCGTAAGCCAGGATGAGGTCGCCTTCACGAAATGAGCGAAGGTTGACATGTCAATAAAATGTAGCCTTTGATCATTTTTTATCTGCCTCATTGTTCTATAATGAAGATCGACGATCTTCATCTAGAGACTCTAATTTTAGCAAGCATTGCTCCATTGGAGAAGTGTCGGGTAATAGCTCAATTGCGGTGTGTAGGGTGGGAATTTTTCACTCGATGGGAAGAGTGGCCTCAACCCCATGGACTAGATGAAATGGTGTGAAACCAGTAGATGTTTTCACAGCCATACGACAATCCCATAGTGCGGAAAATAACATATGATTCCAATTGGTCTTATGTTTATTAATCGTGTGATGTAACATGGTCTTGAGGACCTTGTTAACTGCTTCGACCTATCTGTTAGACTGAGGGTAATATGGTGAGGCAAACTCATGAGAGAATCCTAACCGAGATGAGAGTTCAACGAAAATCTCATTCTTGAAGTGTTTCCCATGATAGGAAACCAATTGGAGTGGTACTCCAAAGCGAGATATAACGTGGTTAAAGAAAAAACACGCTGCGGTGTTAGCGATATTGTTGAAGGTGGGCATGGCTTCTACCCATTTGGTGAATTAATCGACTACTACAACAATGTATTTGTGACCATTGCTGGAGGGGGGATTACAAGTCATGAAGTTGATGCCCCATTTACAAAAAGGGATGGCAGTGATGACTGGATGAAGAAGAGCAGGTAGTGCTCAGGATTTGTTGGCTTAAAGCTGACACTGCTCACATCATTTCACANTGAAAACAAGGAAAGAAATGGAGAAATTTCAAGCCTTGTATAATCAGAATCTGTCAAGTATCAAAGCCTCAGAAGGATTAGCCACCATTTTGAATCAGCAAAGGAATCCAAAGCTTAAAACTGGTTTAGGTTATGAAGAGGGATCATGTAGTGGGAAGCCAGGAAATGAAGAACCCATCAAGTTTTTCAAAAGTACAACCAATGACAATAACAAGCCTGCAGAAACAAAGGAAGACAATCAGCCGCCCAGGACGAGTAAAGAAAAAGGTTCCAGGATTGAATCTATAGAATGAAGAAACAATGCACTCTCTACTGACGTCATCAACAAGGAATAAATCAATTTTCTCAAATAAGGAAACCATTTTCCAGGTACAAAGAATTTTTCTATGGCTATTGTTTCTACTGTTCTAAATTTGGTCACAAAGCTGTAAATTGTTCCTTATATATGTTATGACAGGTTGTTGATATGTTTATGTATGTGTAGAGGTAGCTTGATGTGATATATGCCAGTCTAACACAATATTAGCTAGGTTATCTATAATTTGATTCAATTTCCTTGGAATATGGGTAAATGTAATGGAATCAAAATGTCGAGATAAAAGTCTAACCTGCAGGTATTTACAAAAGAGGCAAGGATTGCATACACGGTACACATTGTTGAGCTGGAGAAGGACTAAATGAGAGTCAAGGAAGATGCTATGGTGGTGAATACGATGATGTTGGGCATCGGCTAGGAGGCCAATGATGGTAGTGTATTCGGCTTGGTTGTTGGTCATTGAACCCAAACATATGCCGCTCGAATGGAGCATTTCATGTGAGAGGGTGTAGAGAGCCCAAGCAGCCGAAGCGAGATTTTGTGTCCAATGGATAGTGCCTTCGCCGTAACTGATGTGGTATGCCAGTGGAGGAAGCATCTGTCAATAGAATAAATGAAAATTTAGACATGAGGGATGGAAAAAATATTAAAAACACTATAAAAGAAATAACCTAAAGTAGAATGACTACGTTAAAGCATAAAATTTCTTTAAATACAACCCGTTGATGGGTTCTTTGAGAGAGAGGCCTTTAGGAGAGGCCAGGATGTATGTGCCTTTGGTGAGGCAATGCTGGATAATGTATGGGCCATGCCATAGTGACTCAAGTTTTCCATGGCCAAGGGTATCATGAGTGATATCGTAAGCCAGGATGAGGTCGCCTTCACGAAATGAGCGAAGGTTGACATGTCAATAAAAGGTAGCCTTTGATAATTTTTTAGCTACCTCATTGTTCTATAATGAAGATCAACGATCTTCATCTAGAGACTCTAAGTTTAGCAAGCATTGCTCCATTGGAGAAGTGTCAGGTAATAGCTCAATTGCGGTGCGTAGGGTGGGAATTTTGCACTCGATGGGAAGAGTGGCCTCAACCCCATCGACTAGATGAAATGGTGTGAAACCGGTACATGTTTTCACAGCCATACGACAATCCCATAGCGCGGAAAATAACATATGATTCCAATTGGTATTATGTTTATTAATCGTGTGATGTAACATGGTCTTGAGGACCTTGTTAACTGCTTCGACCTATCTGTTAGACTGAGGGTAATATGGTGAGGCAAACTCATGAGAGAATCCTAACCGAGATGAGAGTTCAACGAAAATCTCATTCTTGAAGTGTTTCCCATGATAGGAAACCAATTGGAGTGGTACTCCAAAGCGAGATATAACGTGGTTAAAGAAAAAACACGCTGCGGTGTTAGCGATATTGTTGAAGGTGGGCATGGCTTCTACCCATTTGGTGAATTAATCGACTACTACAACAATGTATTTGTGACCATTGCTGGAGGGGGGATTACAAGTCATGAAGTTGATGCCCCATTTACAAAAAGGGATGGCAGTGATGACTGGATGAAGAAGAGCAGGTAGTGCTCAGGATTTGTTGGCTTAAAGCTGACACTGCTCACATCATTTCACA
>JZKD02S2040526.1:44278-54844 GCA_000966675.3 Picea glauca
AGCTTTGGAGGGGTTATCTCCGCTACCTTTCCTTACGCGACCTCGTGTTTAGCCCCTGTGTTAGAGGGGGGTCCCGGATAACTTTCACGTAACTGGACTTCTACACTCCCTATGAAAGACTCCAATGTTTGGTTTGAGTGGCCTTGGAGAATTTACTTTCCAACCTATTCCAAGGCCCTAGTCCCAAGCTAGTGTATGAACCCTACAAACAAAAAGTCTAATAGTTTTTAATTAGCGTTGCTTTTAATGGGATTTTTTACATCAGAAGGTATGAAGGTGAAACTGATTGTGTGTAAAGACTCAAAGCAAAATGAATAAGAAATGCTTGGAAACAAAACTTTTACAAAAAATGCAAAAACCAACAACTTTTCACCAAGAAAGATTTCTTTTTCTTTTTGAATTTTCTAAGATTTCATGTAGCAAACATAAAATAATTTCACTCAATTTGCGAGCTACTTATGCGCTAAATGCAGTGCAAAACAACTTATGAAAAAAGACTTCTTCCTAGCTACTAATGCAACAAGACAATCTTCAAAAAAAGAAGCAAATGAACAAGAGAATTTTTTTTTTTTATTTAAGTGATAAATGAAGCAACAACAGAAAAATGCTGACAAGCACAAAACCAAGAAAACAAAATAAAATTATGGCTTAAAGTGCAGATCGCAAAGAATCGGAGAAAAGATGCACTATGGAAATCAAGAAAGCACTGACTCTTAGGCTTCTCTAAAAACCATAAAACAAAATATTTTTTTTTTTTTTTATCAACGATCAACTAAGAAAAAAACAGGCTAAGGATGAGAGGCCCTAACCTAATGACTGTGCAGCCCTAGAATCAAACCCCTGAGAGGAACACTTCTCACCACAGGAGGGGATGACTGCCCCACCCAGGATGAAAATAAACCAGTCAAGCTCACGACTGTCACTGAAACAGCACACGTGCAAATGCGTGCTGAGCTATAACAGCATGCGGGTACCCGCGGGCAGAACTTGCACAGGCCGCGGGTCTATATAAATGCTAAGACAAAACAAAACATAGGAAACTCAGACCCGAAAAGGCCTTTGGTATTGACAACCAGGGTCTCTTAAAGGATTGGATGCTTCTTCTTAACAGAAAAGAAAAATAATTGCAAAAATAACAAACGCAACTAAACAGACTGAGACATGACTGTAAACCAGCAAGACCTAGATAGGATCCAGAAAGCCCCCTGAGAATGTAAAATTATGACAGGGAAGAGGAGACTACCTCTTAATCTATATGATCCCTACACGCTACTAAAACCACTACAATAGGCATTCAAACGCAGGCTATAGAAGGTTAGGGCGCGGCTTACACGCGTCCAGGCCTTCTTCAGGCCACATGTACCTCTGTGTGTCCCGATAATAAATGTCAAGCACAGTCAAGGAAAAACAGGTATAAAGAACCAGGTTTACTGCTAGCTCTAACCTAATAGAAAACAGACAAACAAAGAAACAGAGAATCTAACTCTTTGAACTACCCAAAAACCTCTACCAAATCCGGAAACCCTACGAGTATCTATCCCTAGTGGAGTCGCCAATTCTGTTGTTGGGAAATAATACCCTATGGACTAACAATCTAGGGCTGAACTTGTACGTAGATCATGACCTTAAAGAAACCACTTTTAACCTATCACCCCAATACTCAAACCCCTTTCTCACACACAAGCATGGAAAAGACCTACTAACCTTTTTTATCGATGTTTGATGTAGATCCTCCATTGCGCTTTATCCGCTTGCTTGCGCTGCTCCTTCCAAAGACAATCCTACAATCGAGACAAAACACTACGCATGCATGCTCTTTTTCTACTTGAGGGTTAGAGATTAAGCATAAATCAAATAAAATATATATAACTTGTGCATTGGGACGAGAAAAGTATTCTTTTATTAATCTCAAGATGAATCAACTTACAATAATGATAGAGACCGGCCACCGTTCCTCGATCCTGATCCTGGGCTCCTCCTCTTCTTTTTCCTCCAACTGCTTTTCTTTAATTCTCCTTAATCTTGAGGAAAGGATAAAGGGTTCGGACAAATGGATTCGGCAATTGGGCAGAGTTTCTTTGCTATCTTTTTTCTCCTCCAAATAGTACCCCTACCCATTCTTTTATAGGCTAGAAGGAGCTAGGGTTTTGGACGAACTCTCGACCATGCATGGCCGGGAGTTCCAGTTAACTAACCCATATCTTTTTGTCCCGTCGACAACTTTCCGTTTTTTGTGATTCTGAAGGAAAACACGGGCTGTAGTGGGCTTGCTAGCATTTGCACGTGGGTTGTAGTGGGCCTGCTAGCATTCAAATGCGGGTTGTAGTGGGCTTGCAAGCGTTTACTTTAAAAATGGAGTTTTTAGAAGATTTGTTCAGTAGTTTTTTGGCAAAGAAGGGATATGAGTTGGCCTGATGCCAGGTAAGCATGTGTGGTGCAATTTAGGGTTATAACAAATAATCTCTGGCTACTTTTGCTCTTTGGAGGTTTGTCACTCGAGTATTAACATGTCACATCACTGTAGACCTTTCAATTTGTGAGGGCATGCATTGGCAGTTTGGAGTAACCCACTTTTCACCCTAAAATTCTCGTGATGTTGACACATAACCCCTCGGTGAAATCGTGGTTTGGATTGCGGGACCGCCTTGAGGAATTATCTACCATGCAACTTGGGTGCCCAGAATGCCTAATGTTCATTTATCTCTCTCTCCAATGGGATCTGACGGTTGTGAGCTTAACCCTTCCTTCCTTTTCATCGGATGACCCATGTTCACCTATCCTCCGATCCAACAATCCCGGATCTCTCCTGATCCTATAGTGGCAATCGCTCCTGAATTCGAAGGGGGCAGTCATGATCCTTCAAACCCCTTACAACGGTTCTCTGATGATCTGACTCCTGCATATATTCTACAACATCATTCCTCCTGATATTTTGAACTTCACGGTTAGAGTTCGATCTCGACCACGGGACTCTGACTAATAGACCTGACCCATACTGGCCCGATTTTTCAACCAGAAGCTCTGATACCAATCTGTAACATCCCCAGCCACCCACAGGCCAGGGCGTGCTACCTCCAATCCCACCCTTGAACTTTATACTCTTACCAATACCTTATTTATTTAAAAATAATGCATAAGAGAAAAGGTTTAACGACATGCACAACAATATCTAACAAGCATGCATAATATAATATTTAGTTAAACGATAATTAAAAATACATAGTGGAACACATTCATACACAAATAATAATATCACAGTAGAGAGGACTTATCTTTATAAAAGGTAACACCAACTGGTTTCATACCAAGGACGTTCCACCCAACCATAGACACTACTACTCTAAATCTCAATAGCAGTGTCACCCCTGAGCCAGGGCTATGAATCCACAAGGATGGTTCCAAAGTGTTACTTGGGTTCCCAAACCAATCATCTCTCAAGCTCTCATAGGTTTCCCAGCACCCAAAACAATCCAAATACACAACTCTCTTCTACCCATCATGTTCCACCCAAGAGAATGGACATCCACCCTTCTTTTCCACACAGTCCTCATGCAGTCCTTCTCCTTCTAGGGCTCCAACATAGCTTGTCCAAAATCGTAATGTTGGAACTCTTAGGAATCATAGCTATGAGAAAAACAAGGCATAGGCCAACGCATATCATACATGCAGGCCTCAAGTCATGGCTAGATTGCACCAACTACCACTATAGCCAACTATCTCGTGGCTAATGTTCAACAGTTCTTTTCCCTTTACCAAGACAAGACACATGTGAGGATGTATCAATGAATGGGTAAGTGGATGCATGAAAGTGTGTGAGGGAAAGAATGGTACAAATGAAAAAGTGAAGGATCAAATGAGCCAACGAACAACCCCACAATCAGACCAAGTATGGGTTTAAGTATTTTTCCTGGGGAATCAAGAACCTCCTAGCCTTCCCCAAGAATCTCACATAATTGATCCCCTCCTTTAGACAAAAAGGGTAATTAAAATAGGAAATAAGCATTTAGCCCCTCAAGCCCCCTCTCTTGTGGAATCGTAGCCCCCTATAACTCTAGTCCTTGTCCGTATAGCAACCAACGATGTATATATTAATAATAATGATAAAAAAAATTACATGTATTGGGAATATTGTCCCTTTAATAATTTTTTGGGCACTGAATCCTGTCATAATTGTAATGATACATTATTTAAAATCAAGGTCTGAAACCCAAGGTGTTACAATGCTTGAGGTATACACTTGATGTATGGTGGCATATGCATGAGGAACATGCTTTGGTTATTTGAGGCACTTCATTGATGATATGGTATAGGTATATACATTATTGATGTTATGGTATATGGAATTGGTTTCATATATTCTCTAGTACATGGTACATGATTGGATACATAATTAGATACTCATCATTGATGTTATGGTATCTACATTTGGCATATATTACGGTACATGATTGATGCATGTTATACTACATTTGTTGGTACACAGTTAATGGATTGTATGGTATAGGTTTTGGTATATCATATGGTGATGATCAGTTACAAGTTGATAGTTTAGTGACAGTGACAGGTTGACAGGTTACATTTTGATGTGATAGAGGTAGTGATAGTGATAGTGACAGCGACTCTGGCAGTGAAATTTTGATCTACACTTATATTTTAGGACATAAGGATGGGGAAAGGAAAGGCGGTTGTAGCCTCCTTCTAGTTGGTGTTGGAGAACACATGGATTTGGAGCTTCATTCAGGTTGGATCCTAAGAATCAGGGGGTTGTAGCCTCCTTCTAGTTGGAGCTAGATAATTTAGAGAGTTGTAGCTTCCCTCAAGTTGAATCCTATAAATAAGGGTTCATAGCCTCCTTCTAGTTGTAGATGTAGAGATGTGAAGTTGGTGCTTCCAATAAATGTATTATTTTGATATATAATAAAATTATTACGTGGTCTTCTCCCATTTGGGTTTCCAATGCAAATATTGGTGTACTGTTTTTATGTGGATGTCTATTATACTATGTTGATTTTTATTGATCATGATATATTGATGATATAATTTTGATGAAATTATTGATTACATATTGTTCTTAAAAGTTATTATAAATTTCTCATAATTATTCACCCCCCCTCTAAGTATTCTAACATATCTACCATCTACCGTTGCATCCCACTATGATGTCAATTCACAAGATTGTTTCAAAATGAAAAGATCTTGGAGAGGAAGCATACCAAGAATGGTTGAAACAAACACCTATTAAATTCCCACTACTTCCTAATTAACCATTTCAAAACCTCGATAGTAACATTAATTCTTCAGATGTTGGGGACGAAGGAAATGATATATAGCTTGGTATGGATAATTTCTTGTAGGATACCCAGGCCATGGAGGGAATGTTGTTAGATGAATTCCAACAAAATGAACTAGGGCATGACATTGATGTCATATATACCTTCTAAGAAAACTTGAAATCTTCTTCCACCACCTGTCTATTTGGTCCAGTACATGAGTTTCCAAGGTCTACCCAACTAGGAACAAAAACATTAATGTATAACTTGAAAGCAATGTATGGTATGTCATATCCGGGTTTCACAACAATTTTGAGGTAACTAACCATTAATTCCCCTAAAGTTTTAAGGAATATTGTCACACACGGAAGGAAGAAAAGGGTTTATTTTATGCATTCTTAATGACAATGTAAATTTATATTTCCCATTAATTTCAAGTTATTCTAAAATAAGGTACTTCCGAGTGGTAATCGCTTGCCCGATAGTTATGCATAGGAACAATTTTTTTTGTTAATGTTGGGTGTTGAGTACATATCATACCATGCATGTCCAAATGATTGTATTCTATATAGAAATGAATATGCTGACAAAGACATATGTCAAGAACGTGGGCATGATAGGTACCATAAATAAAAAACAATGGAAAGGCACATGGTCCTCCTCATATGATATTGAGGCACAAGCCTATAATTCCAAGGATTCAAAGTCTCTTTCATTGCAAACAATTACCCATGTTGCAGGGGTGGCATGCCTCAAATAGAAGTGATCGAAGAGCTATGTGAATCCCACTAGATTCAATATACATGAAGGATATAGAGGATACATTGCCCGATAAATTGAAGGATGAAGTACAAATCCTCAGATTGATCATAGATATGGATTGAGTTAACTTGTAGTCCCTCAAAAACACCAACTTTTCTATTTGGACAATGGTAGTGATTAATAACAATATCCCCCCATGGTTTTCTTTGAAAAATGAACATATTGCATTGGCTCTTACAGTCCCAGGTAGAAGACAAGTGGAGATAATGGATTCCTACCTCCATCCATTGATCAATGCATTTAAGAAATTATGGGAAGGGATGCATGTATATGATGTATCAAGATTCATCCCAATAGACAAGTCTTTTACATTGTATGGAATATGTTCTTACACAACACATGATTATCCATGACTAGGAGTTTTCTCTGGTAAGCATGTTAAGAATGTTCATCGATTTGTTTATATATATAATCTTATTTGGCATGCTTTATTTGGTGAAACTATATTTTTTATTCTAACATGTTATGTATGTGTTAACATCGCAGATCTTGTAACAAAAGGGTATCATGGATGTAAACATTGTGGACCTTTTATAATGTCTCGATGGTCCTATGTCATATAAAATCCAGTGTACAATTGTTCAAGGGTATTCATCCCAGAATACCACCCTTATAGAATAGTTGCATATTATTTCAATGGTAAACCAAAGAGAACATGGATATATGAAATAATGACATCGATAGATTGGAAAAGGTCATATGACATAGAGAAGGATAAGTAAATGGTAGATTTCTTTGATTCAAGTGGGGAACCTGTATTCGATGATCCTCAACATTTTGACATCTATGTTGTTAAAATTCTCATTGGGATGAAAAGGAAATATTTACTTTATGATCTTCCATATTGGGATCACATTAAGATTGGCCACTTACTAGATACCATTCATATAATAAAAAATGTTTCCTCTTCTTTATGGAGGCACATATCGTGGAATAAAATTAACACAATGGATTTCAAGAGAGATCTTATTTCTTTTAATACTAAAAATAAACACTGGCCAAAAAACGAAACTAGAGGATAGGATGGTCCCTCTTGGTATTTTAGAGAAGGTGATGTTCCATTGATTTTAAAGAAAGATGATCTTTATATGGTGAAGGATGTTATATTGGGTGTGAAGGAACCTTCTTTATATCATTTGACTCTATCATGTTGCTTCATTGTAGATGGGAAATTGTTGAGGTTGAAATAACATGACTATATAAACCTTCTAATGGTATGTATGTTGAATACATTATTCTCCTAGTTCTATAATAACGATGGCAAATATACCTATGCACTCACAGTCTTATGAAAATTAATGATGTTTGTTTATATTTTGTAGTGTCATTATACTTTGTTTGTGCATTGCTATATGAACCATGAATTTCCCCAAGACCTTTGATACTCCATATAGAAACTATCTACATTTGTACATAGGATCACATCAAGGGATATTGATATGGCTAGTATTCCATGCTGTCGTTGAGAGACATCTAAAATTGTTTTTATATTTGAGATGGAGCTTCCCACGAGGTTTATTGACTTGGAAGTCCATATTCTAATTCACCTACCTTATGAGGTTGAATTAGCTAGGGTGGTCTCATGTCATTGGATGTTCTTCTTAGAGAGGTACATGAAAAAATTGAAGAGGTTTTTTCAACAAAGGGGAAAACTAGAGGACTCTATGGAAAAGGAGTACATATTATACGAGTCATTCTATTATACCAGTGAGTACATCAAGAAAAATAAAAACATAGAAGGGGAAGTTGTTTGGGAAAACAATCAATATCATGAAAAAAGGGAAGGGGAGCTACTCCAAGTGAATAGAAAAAGGTGCTTGATAAAGATTAAGTCAGTTATATTTTGTCAATTTAGTATAGAGAAATTGTTTATATTGAATTTGATAATATATTTTTTATCCCATGTTTTTTTTTTTTAATTCTTTTATACATCAACGAATTTAGAAATTTTGATGTCATAAATAAATTCATTCTTTAAGTTGATAATATATATTTGATCTCATACTATTTATTTTGAATTTTTATTTATATTAGTGACTTTTGAAATGGATACCATCAATAAATTTGTTCTTTACAACGCGACCATGGGTCGCACTCTATGAAGAGAAAAGAAGAAAATGGGACAATGACATGAAAGAATTTAGATGGTTGAATGGTATAAGCATGCCTTATCCTGACCATTTAAAATAAAATATGCCAAAAATATGTCCTAATAGTTGGATGGTTGATCAGATACAAGGAAATATGCAGTGTTCACTTGTAACCCACATGGATAAGATATGGATTCACTAAACATAGGGAACATGTGCAACAACTCTGTAATAACCTTTTTGAGTACCACATTATATTTATAACATTACACATTTGAATTGTAACATGTATTATGTTTTTATTAGTGCTTCAATTATTAGACATATGACACATCCCTTTGTTTACATTTTTACATGTGCATTTCTTCCCATTCATGTGGGAATATGGACATCATTTTCAAACTGTGTATTCTTATGAAGGCCACATCAAAAAATATTGTGGAGTGGAGGTCAAGTTTGACAAATCTAGTCATGCTAGCCACCATGATGAAAACTTGAATGAGGGGAAGTTAGAATACATTGGAAAGATACAATAGATCATGCAAGTGGACCACTCATCGTTTAAATGTGGTGGGGCACCTTCATTTTTTGTTGCAAGTGGTGGGATACTTTCGACCGGGGAAATGTAAAGGAAGGTTGTGATAGTGGGATAATATGTATTAACTCTAAAAAAGTGTGGGTTGAAAATAAGAAGCCTTATGTTTTCCCAAAACATTGCAACCAAGTGTTTTTTTACCCAGATGTGTTGGATAGCGATTGGTGGTTCATACTGAGACATGATCTGAGATCTAAACATATTTTTTATAACAACAATGTTACAATGCCAAGCAAGGAACATAATTAGGGTGATGGAAACAAATATTGATTTCATGTAAATGATTTGTTTAGACATTTATATTGTTGATGTGTCAGTTATTATTGGTATCTAGAATGGACAATTATGTTTTTTTCCTTCATTTTATAATTATGTTGGATATGAAAATTGAACAACCATTTATAACCACCATATTGAAAATACATTAAATAGACATAAAAGAATAAGATTTTGTTTTGATATATTTTCATTGTCATATTTATTGTTTACTGTATAAAATTTATGTTGTACTTTATTAAAATATGTTTTTGTTAACCTTTGAATTACTAAGAATTAATTGAGATATCACAAATTTGGTGGCATACAATAGTGAAGATTTCATTTAAATTATATTTGATTTAATGAAAAAAATATATATTAAAAAACATTCAAACCTCAAAAATTTTATTGTTTGAGAAAATCAAAATTTAAATGAATATATACATACTTTGATGGAACTTCTAAGGACAATTATAGCAAAATAACTTTGTGCAATCTACAATACTTGTGGTGTACTTGGAATTAACAACTTTGATGGCATTCCCCACCTTAACTAGTGAAACTCTCATACCCTACACTTATTCCACTGCATCCTTTGGTTTTATAATAAAATAAAATTCTATTAATAATTTTTTTCACATCCTCCTTGAAATAAGTGTCATTATAGGAAGGACATGGAAATTCTAAAAGAGTATTTTTCTAGAGCCTAGTCAAAATTAAGGAGAGTTTTAATGATCCATACTTATCTAAAAGTACAAAATCCTTTGTCAACTATACTAATTCTTAACATACTAATTATAAAATGTTGGGTGATATTATTTTTTAATAAGAGATTCATAAAATTTGTATTAGAGTAAAACATTGTGAAACTATTTCATCCAAATTGTATAGACCAAAACATATTGTTGTTCTCTATATTTATTATTTGAATTTTAATTGAATAAATTTCAAAGATTGTAATATTTGAACAATATAAATTAAAAAAGTCTTTGGAAAAATTAAATATTAATAAAATATAATAATTGTTATTTCAGTAAAAAAATTATATTATAACTTTTTCTTGTAATATTTGAATAATAAAAACTAAAAAAATAACATTATTATTACATCATCAACATTATTACTAGTGAATAACTATGTTATAATGTTATTATTATAATATATTAAAAAGACATAAATATTCAAATCACAATCATTTCACTCATCATATTTAAGTATTTTTGTTTCTAAACACATTCAATCAACACATTGTATCTTGTTGGACAACAAACAATCCACCTTGAATAACAATTAAACATTATATGGCATTGATGGTTATAAATTTTTGCAATCACAATTCAAATTAAACTCTTTCATAAAAGTAAATTTAAACATTATATGGAAACTATAAATTTAAATGAGTGATACACATCAAATTTCACTTAAAAACATAGAAATCATTAGCAATGTTCATCTTCAACATACTCATACTACATTTTTGAAATCAAACAATAAAAACAACCATAACATGAAAAAACATAATATACATGAG